>DWHP01009070.1:0-10333 GCA_018247895.1 Parnassius honrathi | reverse complement strand
ACGGAATCAAAAGCTTCCTCATAGTCCACATGCGTGGTCTTCTATACATCTTGCGGAAGGGTATGTATGTGGTCTATGGTATTAAATTATTTTCGGAAACCGGCGTGTTCAAGAGGCTGGAAGTCGTCGAGTCTGCGTGCGAGACGATTCGTAATGACTCTCGATAACATCACGTAGCCACGGCGCAAAAGCTAAATAATTCTGTAGCTCTTCAAGAGACAGTTAATCAGTAAGTTGAAGTGGCAATGGGCCGGCCATATAGCTCGAAATACCGACAAACAATAGAAAAAAAGGTTTCCGAGTGGCAGCCTTGTACCTGTAGGCGAAGTGTAGGGTGGCTCCCCACTAGATGGAGTGATGACCCGGTAAGACATGCATGAAGTTGATGAAAACAGGTGGTTCAGGACCGTACATCGTGGCATTCCTTGGGTGAGAAGGTAGGTCTATAATCAACAGCGGACTCGTGCACGGCTATAATGATGAAAAACTGTTTGAAGAATTGATTAATTAAACGTAATATCGCTCTTCGAATATTCTTTATTTTTTTTAAATTTAATATTGGGTTTGGCTCCTACCTTCACCGGGATCTGACATGGTGGGTCACATCGATCAAAACAATCACAACGGTAATTTAGTCTAGATTTATCTTTGTAGATGGCACCACTGATTCTCCGGCATACAGATAAGCATAATTTAAGTAAGCAATGCAACAAACACTACAAAGGCGATGATGGACAAGGACCTGGAGGCGGAGAGATTGCTCATTCCGACCGAGACTCAGGTTTTCTCTCCAGTGTAATGTTGGAAGGTGTTAATTGAACCCCTCAATCCCCATAAAAATCCCATGCAGTCGCACGCGCCCAGCAAATCCCGAGCGGTCATATGCGACCGCACCCACCCGCAGCATTTAAAACCATTAAAACTTATATTTACCGACTACTTTTCGATGAAGAAATTTGGCATTATAAAGTCTATTCCAAATTCTCTATATAAAAGTCAGGTTTTATTTTATTATAAAAAGATTATTGTATTTTGATAACAAGACAAAAAAGTACCAAGCGAATGTCGGCAGCGTGAAAATCACAATTATTTCAATATATATTACTCGAAATTATTTACGTAAGAAGATGAATTACATCCACACAAAAACTTTAATTACAATATTATAATAAAACACCATACTAAAACACTAATTAAACAATAGAAAAATCCAAAAATCAATACAATAACATTCACGCAAAAATGGCGTACGTAATGAACGTAGATTATAAATATCTACAGGATAACAGTTTTTTTATTACACTAGAGGATAGAAAATTTTATATTGATTCTATAATGCCAAACTTCTTCTTAGAAAAGTAGTCTATAAATATAAGTTTTAATGGTTTAAAATGCTGTGGGTGGGTGTGGTCGGATCCGACCACTTGGAATTTGATGGAATATCGCCGTGGTCGGATCCGACCGCGTGCATATTGGGAGGTTAAGTGTATTGGACGATTATTTTAAATAAATAAACATATAAACAATGTAAAATAATCATTTAATTTTCATTTCTATATTTGGCTTACAGTCTGGTTCTGCAAACAAAGTATACTTAAACATACATGGTTAGCCTAAATTATTAAATCTTCATCACTATCATTACAGCCTCTCAAATTCCATTGTAGAACATAGCCGATTGATAGTTTTAAAACACATGTAATTGAATCATTTTTTAAAATTCTTAGACATATTATACATAACCACGACTAATACAGCATAAAAATTATAATTTATAATTAGCAAGAACAAAAAATAAGAGATGGTGGAACGAGAAGTTTAAATAAACGAGAAGTTTAAGTAAATTTTTTACGTGGTAGAGCCCTGCTGCAGTTATATTAGTAGTATAATTGTAGCACGAATGGGTCGGCTCGACAGGGGAAGGACCACGCTCTCACAGAATACCAGCGTGAAATAGTAGCTTAATGCTGCTGTATTTCGTACGGTGAGTGTAGAGAACCGGAGACCCTTTTTTACCAAAAACAAGACATTCGACAACGCATCTGCGTTTTGATTCTTAATCGAGGATAAATGTAGATGTATATTGACCACAGCATCCACTTACCATCAGGTGGACTGCGTGCTCGTTTGTCACCTTTATTCTATAGAAAAATACATTATACGTACAACTTAAAAAACTTATTTAAAAAACTACTTCGAAGCGATTACCTCATTTCTATGGTTTTTTATCAACCACACATTCATTTATATTATAACAAGTTGTACACCCTATTTCACCACCTCGGGGGCAAAATTTCCCACAATCCTTTTTTGGTGGGTTCGTACGTCAAGGAAGGAGTATGAAGGAGTTAATCGTACAGTTTTTGGGATCTCGTGATGAACGAGTAAGCCGGTGGTATTTCCCTTATATTTTTCGTATAAGGATAACTCTTCTTTAATGTCCCTATTTAACAAAAAAAATAAGTTAAGATGTAATATAATATATACCTTGAGTTTTTGTTATAATAGCGTCATACATTGCCCCATTTATGAATTACAGGTTTACAATTTTTGAAACTCAAGTTTAAAGTATAAAATAAGGCAGAACCATGTTGTGCGTTAGATAAATGAATAAATTGTATTAAAGTGAGGGGAGAATGGCACTTAACGCAAAAGCCTTATGGAGCCATACTATATTGAAAAGCGGGGTGGTGTATTGCTCGTTAAAAACATTGTTTTATATTAGAATAAGAGTGACAAACGAAACGAGTGGCTCTACAACGTATAAGATATTTGTTCGTTTGATGTTTGTCTTTGAGAAAGAATACAATCGTTTTTGGGCTCACTGGAAAATTTAACGTATCTTAATTGTATTACCTATAAAAAATATAACAATTTATTATAGTAAACGGCCTAAAGATTTTATGAAAATGTAGCCAGAATCATGAAATCTAAAAAGAAAAGAATTGTTTTGATAGTCGTGTAATGGAGCATTTTTGCAATTTGTATAATAAAAAGATAAATATTTTTGAAAACGATAACTTATTATATATATAAATATATTATCTATTTATATTGACATATTATTACTTAGTTGAATAGTACTCACTAACCAATCAATACAAATATACAAAAGGTCCCGGGCAGTCTGGTAGGCGTCGTCCGACAATTTTAAATGGCCGACGACGCCCAGGACCTCCCCTCCAGTGAGGCCAGGAGGTACGCCATCTTCTGGCTTGGTGTCAAGTCCCTCCGGACGTCCACTAGGCTATCAAAAAGGCCAACAAATGTCAGCCAGTCGGAGAGAACCCCGGAGAACCTTGGCAGATCCAAGGCCCCCGCCTCGTTCAAGTCGTCCGTAAGCGAAAAGAATTGCTCGTAGTCGGCAAGGCACGAGTCTAGGACTCCCTGTTCCGCATCCTAGGCTAAAAGCTCAGTGCAAGCCTCCTCCACTACGGCCCTTCGAGCCATGACCTGCTCGAGCCACTTCTCTAATCTATGAACACGATCGGGTTGCCCTATCAAGGTATGGGCATTCGCGGCCCAGCGCAGCTCCGCCTGCAGGCGAAGCGCCGGTGGCTTGTGCGATGGCATCACTACTAAATACAAATTGCTATCAAATTAAATTAAATATGTAGTCAAATAGCTTACAAATATTCAAAAATACTAAGATTTATTTAAACACCTTTATTTATATTTAAATAATAAAATAACCCTTAAATTTTTCTTCGTAATATTGAGTGAAAAAAAAATTAAAAAAAAAACGCTAATCTCTTTTAACTAAATGCCAGCAGACAGAGAGATATAAAAATATTACTTAATTTACATAAGCAATGATCAATAGTTACAAGTAAGGATGTCAATAATTTTTTTTTCAATTACGCTACACGGGAAGTACACACTACAGTCGGTCAGCAAAGATGCCTCGCTCAGGCGACCCACCCTTCGGAAATTTAATCTACTTACTCGAAACAGCTGACGCGTAGGTACGTAACCCTAAACTACACCCCTGCTTGTACAGCCTAACGGGCGTGGTTCTACCTTCTACTCACTAATAAAACAAAAAAAAATATTATTATATTACGGCCAGGCGTGATTGGAGAAACAATCAACCACGCTCTGCTACCAGTGAATGTTACGGCCCTCAGTTGCCCCGACAAAAGTCGACTGGGCTAGGGCCCATAAGTAATCCAATTCGACGAGCAACCAGAGGGTTCGGGCCCTAATGGCTTACGGATGATTAATTTATAACGGCTGTATAAGCAAACGCAAAACTTACCGAGTTCCGGAGGTAGAGTCGACCACAAAGTATCGTCAGGGGTAAGTGAATGGTAGGTGGGTGTTTAGTGTAAAAAGTGTGTAATGTAACCTGACGTCACCGATGTAATCGGTCAGCAGAACCGCATGCGTTGTCACGCTCCACAAGGCGCAACCTTAGAGAGCGCCCACCGTTATCAGAACTCAAGTTTAACGTCCCTTAGCACAAACTATAATCGAGCGCGATCTCCACCCGGATCACAAAGTTTAGCGTCCCAAACGACAAGCAAAATTACTTAGTGCGATATTAAACACGACCCAAGCCACGCGTCGATGCAAACTAATGGCAATAGAAGTTAAAATAGTCACTCAAAACTCAAAAAAAAGCCTCATTGTCACGCATATTAACGAAATAAAACAACACAATGGAGGCCGTCGTAATGCGACGTAGCAATTCTTACTTAACACGCGACCTCTGATCGACCCGGCCGCCGCGTCCAATCGAGTATTCTAGACTAAATCGTACGGCCACGCCCGACAATGGAATGCCGTAGGTCCAAACGTCGAACCGGTTTTTGTCCGAGACTAGCGTTACGATTGAGCCGAAACACTTCGGGTTGTAAAAATATTCTAATAAGTGACACATCGATCATTCACATTCGAGTAATTAGAACGATAGTGTACAAATCATATTATTACAATTTCATTGAGAAAAAATGTTATTAATATAGTTGTGAACTAGTGTATCGAATTGCAGAAGTCGGTCGGGGTGGCAAAAATTGAATAGCCTACTGGCGGTAAACATGTGAATCCGCCACTGGGGCACATATCACAGATTACCCCTAAGGGGGTAATAAGTGGTTAGAACGAAGGGGGTTAACTGTGATGCATATTTACTTCTCAGTTTACTTCTCTTGTATTACATTCTGCGCGTTATTATATCATTAACACCTGGTATAGATTTTATTTTATTCGATTCAGGAGTAGGTTTTCCATTAGAAGAAAGCTTGAAAGCGAATAGTTATTTAATATCCTCCAGACCGAATTTTGGTCCCGGCAGCCTGCCTCAACGGAGACTACCCATCGGCGCAGGACAGGGTTATAGTGCCCAACTATATGCGCAAGCACAGGTGAACTCTCCATTCCCTTACTCTCATAATCCGACGGGACGTTAAACCGACACAACCAGAGAGAGATCAGGCGCAGGACCAACGGCTTTACGTGCCTTCCGGCGCACGGGGGTGAGAGCACGACCAACTTCATGACAACAGTAGATTAAAGTCATCACGCTGTCTAGTGTGGGTCGTTCATCGGTCTTCTTCATTGTGGCTGTCGATTCTTCGAGCTACATAATCTTCTACTCGTAGATTGATGTACTAATTAGTTACTTGGAAATGGCTAATTAATATTTTTTTGAAATTTGGTATAAAGATAATGTTTTCTTTTGAAGGTTATCTTCGAGTAGATAGGTTTAATCCCCTAAAAATTATATTTTTTTTTCGCTCCACTCTCATTATTCCTTCACTCTCATAGTCCGGTCTCATAGTCTCGTAGGACGGAAACTCGACGCTCCCGGAGAGATATCAGTTGTTTCTCGAGGCACTGGGGTGAAACACCTCCAATTTCCTGACTCCGGGATGCTACTGAAAATTTCCTAATTAATTTGAGAACCTAAGGCAGTTGTCGAGTGATTCCCATCGACAAACTATTTCCATCAGAGTTAATAATAACACTGTTGTCAAGGGTGTTGTTGATGATGATGAATGACTGGAAGGTTTGTTGCACACTCTTTTATCTATCAAATTAAAAAAAATATCTTCGCAACTGTTGCTACCTAATGATTAGGTAGTTTCCTGAGGTCGCAGCTACATTATTATATTCGTATATTCTACAGTATTATTAAACCTCAACTATGCTTGTCATCTAACTGATGTTTGCTATTAGGACACGTGATGACTTGTTCTCACAAAATTGATTGACCAGTTTTATTTTGAAGTCGTACGAGGCTTCTATTCCGTTCACCCGTTACACCCTATTTTTTTTTCCAGATGATAAAAATGTCGTCCAGTATATTCCACCTGATGATATAGTACATGGAAACCTGCAACCGTATTCTAACAAATATTTTTTTGAATTTATGTATTAGGTGTTTTGTCACCAGTTTCAGTGGCAAAAGAGCTATATAAGAGTCCAACCATTTGATTCTACAACCCATGGGCTACTATAACCCATGAACACATGTAACCATAATAAATTAAAAATACCTAAATGAAAATAACCCTTGGAAATGAGGTGGTGGTTCTACTAAAATTCATTTAAAATTGTAAAAAAAACATTGAAATATGTTTAAAAAAAGTCCCGCTGGGTTTCCTGCTGGTTCTTCCCAGGACATAGGTATTTTCCGAACCAGTGGTAAATAAAAATGACCTTCAATAAGTATTATGCAATAATCTATATTAAATGAAAATTATTTATTTAATTTTATTTCAATCAAAGATAAGGTCACAGGCACAGAAATAGTAATAATATTGTCTTATTATTTCGATTTCTGTGATCACAGGTGCTTTCTCTCCACTTAGAATTAAGATGATCTTTCTCTTTGCCTCTAACTATTCCGGTTCGCTTCTTAAACCGCAGCTGATCCCGTTTCGTGGCGATCGGGTTCCAATGCGTTATTGTGTACACATATAAAAGTCTAAGTCTGTTGAAAGTCTGTTGAACATAAAACTCCCTTAACCTAAGGCCTTACATAGTGTTGGCCCCGGCAGAATTATATAATGTTGAGTTATTGTCAGGAAGATGCTGCTGACTATTTCCTGTTTCAATTTCCCTCTGTCGGCTCTTACGACAACCACGGAATGATATAGATATTGTTACACCGCCACTACGCGGTCATATTTTGCTATAATGAAGTTTGTATAATAAAATTTTTGACCAGAGTAGCGGCGGTGTAAGAACATCCACTGCCCCATATCATCCCGTGGGTGTCGTAAGAGCCGACAGAGGGAGAGGGAAACAGATTAGGGTATGGGCAGCAGCGTCTTCTTAATAACGAGTAAAAATGAAAAACTGCGTTGCCAAACCGCTTGCCAAGCGTGGCAACTATAGCCAATATCTTCCCTATGTGTCAGTTTATACAGCAGTGGTCTTTAAAAGGCTGTAACAGTATTAAAATAAAACATTTTACTAGTGACAATAAAAAAATATTGAAGACAATTGTACTATGTTATGTAGTAGGTGATGAATACTCATGTCTAATCATGCAGAGGAAATTGACAATGGCAAAATAAAACGGGCACTTTAGGAAATACTTTTCATAAGTTGCCAAAATGATTTTTTACAGATATTTTTATGAATAGCAATTACCCGTTTTTAATCTTATTTGAAAATTTAACTAACAAAAATATATTTTAATAATACTAGGTTTTATCCTTTTGATCCCAACCCAAGCATACAACTGCAAGACTTCAAGATACCATAATTTTATAGTGTGTAGATCGGAACAAAAGTTAAATTTTAATCTATGGTAACCGCGGATAACTATGACATCTTGACGTTGAACACCTCAGTCACCCGCGTGACCATGAGTGCTGTAAAATGCTCGAAACGTCGGGTATTTAAAAAGTTAAATATACTAGACAAAATCCGTAAAAGTAGTATTATTTAAATTTGTAGTGTTCGCGTAAATATAAGAAATCATTAACAAAAATATAATTTATCTCTAAAAAGCCAACAATTTAGAAAATTTAAGTTACATGATGTAGTAAAGTAAAAAGTTAAGTTACAGTCAACAATATACGTCCCGCTGCTGGGCACAGGTCTCCCCCCACTTCTTGGAAGGTTTTGGGGCAAATGTATATAATGTAGTAATTTTTAATTGTTTTTTCGTACAATAAGGGCAACAAACGAGCACATTGTCCACCCTATCGTAAGTAGATGCTGTGGCTCATAGACGTCCACATCTATCCTCGATTAAGAATCAAAATGTAGATGCGTTCCCACTCTTGAAGACTAAGATGGAATGCCTAATTGCTATTAAAAAGGGTCTCCGCTTCTATACTTTCACCATACGGAACATGTACAGCATTGGGCTGCTATTTTACGCTGGTATTCTGTCAAAGGAGTGGTCCTTACCCGGTCGAGCCGACACATTCGTGCATCCATAACATAACTAGAGCGTGGCTCTTTCATAAAGCATTCTTTTTGATTTTTGTTACAGGTAACCAACCAAGATTAAAAAGAAAAGAGACTGTTCCGTAAAAGAAAAACATTCTTAATAACTTAATATAAGTTTAAAAATGATCTCGAAGTGAAAGTGAAAGTTGCGAGAGCTATAGAAGCGATGGAAGCGCCGGGCGCATCTACCGCGCTAGGGCGAGCGCACCTTTCGCATCTACCGCAGAGACCGCCAGTAAATTTGAGTTTTCAAGATCTTACCTACACCGTTACTAATGGTAAAGGTGAGTTCATACTGTTTATTTAAAATAATGAACATTTTTAAGTTCTTCTTGATGAAGATGAAGATCAGGCGAATTACAAAAAATCGTAGTACCATATCTGAACATCTTTGGCGCGGCTGTCCGTATTGAACATGTTATATTTTTAGCCATATTCTAAAGAAGGAGTAGCTAAATTTTCGACTGTATGTTTTTTTAAATTAAATAGGTTCAGATGTAAATTCCCATATAAAAGACAAAAAAATCCACCCATTAAGATTGTGATAATCCTCAAACAATTCAATAGGGCACAAAATTAGGTATATTTGCTACCCAAATATTATATGTGCTATAATAAAAGCTGTAAAAATTAACTTCGAAAAAAGTAAAAGTCGAATTTAAACAACTAAAAAGTAAAAATCGAATTTAAACAATGAAAAGAATAAAAATAATTTCACATTCTGTAGTCGGTGTTTTAAATCTCCTGTACAGTACGTCAGTCAGTACCGACAAAGTGAAATTATTTTTGCTCTTTATAGTTGTTTGAAGTCCGTTTTTACTTTTTTAAAGTTAATTTTTCCAGCTTTTATAATAGCACATATATTATTTGGGCAGTATATTTATTTTAAGATATGTGTAATATACATTATTTATGAATGAAAATTTAACTACTTAAAAAGGAGGTATTCATTCAATTCGACTGTGTTTTTTTATAATGTGTGTAATCTCATAACTTTGATTATTCTTTTTGTATCTGAAAGCTGGTGTTGCTCGTGTGGTCCCGTATAAATTTAATCAACATCTGACCAGTATTTTTTGAGTTATCTTTAATAATGCGTATTTAAAACTTCGAATACATTGATGATGTTCTCATTTTAATTAAATTGAAGTCAGTTGAACAAAATTTTTAATTTTACCACTTGTTTTCTTACTAAAAATATTTAATGGTAAGTTCACTTTACCTATGGGTGGGTATCTTATGGCCGGGCCACACTAACGAAAAATGTCGTTAATTATCGCATTGATGGACGTTGAATATAGGTGTGGCCACGAATTAACGCGATAATTTGACAACGGCATTAACACGTTCGTGGCCGGTAATTTAACTGATAGTTTCGTAAAAAATCACTAAAATTTTCTATACATTTTAGGGACACTGTTATAACCGTACTGTCGTAACACAATAAAAAAGGTATTCCTGAAGGCAGTACGGTCATAACCGTAATACGGCTAAGGCCGTACTGCCGTGTAATATATGGGAATATGCATTGCATGATAACAGTACGGCCATAGCAGTTTAAAAATAAAAGTCAGCATTCGCAGGAAATATTTATTATAAAATCAATTACAGGCTAGTAATTAGTAGGAACTTACTCCAGTTCTTAATTATTTTAAATAAAATAAAACAGAAATATCTATTACAATCTATCATAGCCTATTAATACGTAAGAACTTACTCCAGTTCTTATTATTTTAAATACAAAAAAATCCCTTAAAAATAAAAAAATATGTGTATAAATCAACATTTTCTTAGAATAATTTCAAATTTGTCAAGAGGGGAGATACATAAAGCTTCATTTTATGTATCTCCCCTCTTGACATATTTGGTGTGCCATTCCTCAAAACATGTAGGGCATAAGGGAGTTTTTTCTCGGCATCCC
>DWHP01009069.1:0-10333 GCA_018247895.1 Parnassius honrathi | reverse complement strand
TAGAAATTTTGAGAGTTGAGTACCCCAATTCCTGGACGACGAGCCTGCCTTATGATTCGCACAAATTGAAGGCCAGTTCTTATTGTCCAGGATCACGATTGACGAGACAAAATTTTATAACGTAGCCGCGCAACTAGAACCTCCTTACGCTAGGGAAGTTAAGGATATTATTACTGACCCACCTAGAACCGATAAGTACCTAACATTAAAAACGGAACTAATACGTCGTATTTCAGTATCGCAGGAGAAGCGCCTTCAGCAATTGCTCAACCATGAAGAGCTCGGAGATCGGAAACCATCGCAGTTTTTATGCCACCTGCAGAATCTAGCCGGAGCATCTGCAGCATCAGACGTCATTAAAACATTATGGTCAAGTCGTTTACCCATTAATGTACAAACTGTGATTGCTTCTCAGATAACAGACTTATAGTTGGAGAAACTAGCCGAACTCGCAGACGGGGTGTACGAGATCACGCCAGTGAGCCCGCAAGTTGCCAGCACCTCTACTAGGATGCCGGAACACCGTGACACTGTGGCTAGGCAGATACGTGACCTAACGAGGCAAGTAGCACTTCTTACTACTCAACTCAACAGGCAACAACGTTCCCGCTCATACTCAAGGTCGGGATCCAACTCAAGGAAACCCAGACCCAAAAACTTTCCACCGGATCACCCGCACTGTTTTTACCATTACACATATGGGCACAAAGCAAACAAGTTTACGCAACCTTGCACTTACAAGGCGGAAAACTTACAGAAGTGTCGCAAGTAACGGCTAACGACAACCCCTCTTCAACAGGCCGTTTATTCATTACTGATCGGACATCAAAAATGCAGTTCCTCGTGGACACTGGTTTAGACCTGTGTTTTCCCTCGGTCAGCAGTCAAGACGCCCTGCTATAAATCCAAGTATGACCTCATAGCTGCTAACAACACAGTCATACACATCTACAGACCGATAACGCTACACCTCAATCTAGATATATTTTCGATAGAATTTCACATGGAATTTCACTATAGCCGATGTGACAAGACCCATCATTGGAGTTGACTTCCTCAGCCACTACCATTTACTCGTCGATTGTAGGAATCAACACTTAGTTGACAATGTCACTGTTCTCTCGATCAACGCCGTAGCCTGCACATCAACGGAGGACATCGCTTCAGCGAAGTCAATCACCGGAGAAACCGAATTTCACCAAATACTGCGTGAATTCCCCGAGATAACTCGCACTCCAGGTATGCACTTACCATGCAAACATAACACTCTGCACCACATCAGGACTACTTCAGGACCTCCAGTAGCCAGTAAGGCTCGACGCTTGGATCCACTTCGCATGCAAGTTGCGAAGCGGGAGTTCGCACACCTGCTTGCCAGCGGCATAGTCAGACCACCAGAAAGCGCTTGGTCTTCTACTCTGCACATGGTAAGAAAAAAAGATGATATTTGGAAACCATGTGGAGATTACAGAGCACTTAACAATAGAACTATACCTGATCGTTATCCCATCCGTCATATCCACTACTTCTCACATCAACTTACAGGCTGTTCTATCTTTTCCACCATTGACTTAGTCAAAGCGTACAACCAGATCGCTGTTAATCCAGATGACATCATGAAAATGGCAATCACGACTCCTTTTGGATTGTACGAATTCCCGTTCATGAACTATGGCTTAAGAAACGCAGCACAAACCTGCCAGAGGTTCTTTGACGAGGTGTTGCAAGGACTCGATTTCTGCTACGGATACATAGATGACATCCTAGTATTTTCGTCATCAATCCAAGAGCACAAGAACCATCTGCCGCAACTTATCGAACGCTTAAAACGGTAAGGCGTAGTGGTAAACACTTCCAAGTGTACACTTGGCCAACCAGAAGTCACGTTCCTGGGATACCACGTGTCAGCTGCCGGTACTAAACCACTTGAGTCCAAAGTCGAAAATATCGGGCAATACCCCGTTCTAAAAACCACCAAAGAACTAAGACGTTTCTTAGGGATGCTAAACTTTTACCATCGCTTTATTCCCCACGCAGCCCAACTTTAAGCACCGCTGAATGACGTCTTCATTAGCTCAAAAATAAAAGGGTCTCATCCGATAGACATGACTCCGCAATTACTTCGAGTATTCGAAGACTGTGAGGAATCACTATCTCAAGCAACTCTTCTTGCTCATCCCGACCCAGCTGCAGAACTAGCAATAGTCACAGACGCATCTGAAACTGCCATAGGCGTCGTCCTTCAGTAAGGATTGGCAACCATTTGCTTTCTACTCTCATAAGCTCAGTAACGCACAGAGGAAGTACAGCCCCTACGACAGAGATCTGTTGGCTGTGTACGAAGCCAACAAGTACTTCCGTCACGTGGTTGAGGCCAGAATATTTGCAATATTTACCGACCATAAGCCTCTCACCTTCGCTTTTTCAAAAAGCAAAGACAAATGCACTCCTAGACAGTTCAGACATCTCGACTACGTTGCTCAGTTTATAACCGACCTGAGATACCTACCTGGTAAGGAAAACTTTGTAGCTGATGCACTATCAAGAGTTGAGGAGATCACGACAGTTGTGGAGTACGATGATCTTGCACGAGCTCAGGACAAGGATCCTGAATTGCAAAATCTACTTCTTCATGGCTCTGCACTGCAACTGAAAAGGATCAACAATTTAAACGGTAATGCACCTATCTATTGCGACGTTTCTGTGCAACCGCCACGACCTTACATTACTACGCAGTTCAGAAAACAAGTTTTTGAGACACTGCACAGCTTACACCATCCAGGAAGATCAGCTACTGTGCGATTGGTCTCACAAAGATACGTATGGCCAGGGATGCGCAAAGATTGTAGACAGTGGTCAAGACAATGCTTGTCATGCCAAAAGAGTAAAATAACCCGTCATACTATATCTTTCCTCACTCCTTCGTCGAGATTTTTCCATATCCACCTCGACATTGTAGGGCCCCTAACTCTGTCTTCTGGTTACAGAACCTTACCGTCATCGGCCAATTCACGCGATGGCCTGAGGCATACACCCCATGGCAGCGCACGGGCGCGCGCAACCCGCCATCAAACCGGTTCCCCGCTCGAGACCAGCGCCACGAACGAGCGCAAACAAAATTACTTTTACACCCATCGAAAAAATGAGTTAGCTTTTAAAAAATATAATTTTTAGAAATATTTTACATTACTTTAAACTTTAAATTATTACTGATGACCTCAAGAATGACGCCGGCATTGAAAGGGAGCGCAGGGCTCTAGCGTTTAAAGGTAATATGTTGGCTCGCAAGATTTCCCGTTGTACAAAACAGGTTAAGATTACGCTTTTCAAAACATACTGCCTAAGCATATACATGAGGAGCCTGTGGGTCGAATACCAAAAGATTGTTTGAAGCCCTGCGCATCCAATATAATAATACATTCAGGATGCTGTTGGGACTGTCTCGCTGTTGTAGTGCATCAGGGATGTTCACGGCATACCAAACAGATGGATTTAACCCCTCAGTCCCCTTAAAATTCCCATACAGTCGCACGCGCCCGGCAAATCCCGAGCTATCGCATGCGAAGGCACCCACCCGCAGCTTTTAAAACCATTAAAACTTATATTTGGAAACTACTTTTCAATCAAGAAGTTCGGCATTATAAAATCTATACAAAATTCACTGTATAAAAGTCACGTTTTAGTTCATTACAAAATGACTATTGTGATAACGAAAACAAAACATACCAAGCGAATGTTGGCAGCGTAAAAATCACAATTATTACGTTATATATTACTCGAAATTATTTACGTAAAAAGATAAATTATATTCACACAAAATCTTTCATTACAATTTTATAATAAAACACTGGAAAAATTCAAAAACCTACACAATAACATTCACGCGAAAATGACGTACGAGATGAACGTAGATTATAAACAAATATCTTTAGGATAACTAACTTTTTATTGCATTGTAAGATAGAAAATTTCATATTGATTCTATAATGCTAAACTTTTTTTATAGAAAAGTAATATCTATATATAAGTTTTAGGGGTTTAAGTGCTGTGGGTGGGTGCGGTCATATTTGACCGCTTGAATTTTGACAGAATATCGAAGCGGTCAAATTTGGCCGCTTGGTGTTTCAGAGGTTAATGGTATTATACGCAAGAAAACCGCATCCTTTATTAACAGGGTATGAGTCAGCCACAACAGCATTCTGAGGACCATATACATCGCCGCTGTGGAAATGTCTTGTGCGGAGACTGATCACTGGGCCGTATTCACCCACATGATGGTCTGTCTCGGCGCAGGTTATTACTTTCTTTTCTCCTCCAAATTAAGGAAGCCATGTTTTACCAACCCTTGATATGATTACTATTTGTGTACTACTTACCTACATATGGATTTTAAATTATCTGAAATAAACAATTTATTTATTTATTATTTTAAGTGTCGTTACCGGATAAAAAGTATCCTATAAGATGCGACGGGTTACTAACTGCCTACAAACTAAATTTCATGGAGATCTGTCCAGTAGTTTTTGTGTGAATCTTTAATACACAGACAGACAGACAGAAAAAAGTTCTAAAAACCAGTAATTTGGCCTCAGTATCCTTTATTGCGTCCTTTGGACTTATTTTTTCTAGGAAATATTCGAACTACAGACACAACTTTTCTACGGATTTATTATAAGTATAGATTAAATGTGTTATTTACACAAAATATACACAATTTACAGTCATTATAAATTTTACTTAAAACTATTTTTTATGTTTTGAGTTCGTTATTAATTATTATTATTATTTCATTGATAAGTATTTTATTAAAAAGTTAAACAATTAAGATAATATGGCAGGGTAATATGGTCACCGTAAGTTTTGCCCTCCTATAAAACCAAAACTAGGAAAAGGACAGAGACAAAAACACGAAGTCATATTCTATAACTAAAAAATAGCAAACAAGCTTCGGAAATAATTAGGAACACTTTGAACTTTAAATTAATTTCAAAGTGTTCCTAATTATTTAAATAAAAATTGAAATAAATTTGAATTTGAAAATTCAACTCGTGAAAAACTGACCACACTACACAAAACCAAAATCCACTAAAATAATTATTATAATGTCAATTTTCAAAATGGAGTCGATAAAGAGCTTTCGTATCACAGAACCATCTATGCAATCAAGGCTCAAGCTTTTGAGTTATAAGAAAGTCACCATATAAACTGGACGACCATATTACCCTCACGTAATATATTAATAATTCAAAAATAATAAATAAATTCAGAGTCTATCATCTACCTATGGTTTTCACCCGTTGGCATCAATAAAATAGTTACCTGCGATTTTAGTACTGATTTACCACGTGCCCGACGGAGGAAAAAACATCGTGACGAAGCTTGCTATAGCTTAATGATTTCTTAAATTTACGCGAACACTATACATTAAATAAAACTATTATTTACGGATTTTATCGCATTTAATTACCACTTTTACTTATTATTATGGCGGAACCCATCCATCTTCTCTATTGAAATTTGGATGTTTTTTTATTTCAATAGCCTCGCGTATCATCCTTGGTAGGAATCGTATCCTGTAATCCGTAGTCCCTGCTTACTTGTCTGGGTAACAGGCGTGAGGGTTTAGATTAAAATTCAATTTTAAAATATAGCAGATACAACTAATCAACTCAGATTTCTAGTAATGTGTTACTTCACGCGATGTTGTTTATTATCGATGCAGCTACGGTTTATGTCTTAGTGCCGCGTAACATATTCATAAACAATTCTAAATTCAAAACGACCAAAACAAAATTTCGCAATGAGAGCAGCAATTTGAACTGTTATAACGCCATTCTCGTGTGGCGTTGGAACCGGTTCGCTTTATAAAGCCCCGTGTTGCGAAGTAACGTATCGCTTGTTGCAGCGGAAGATTTCACGAGGTGTCGACAAAAGGACGTCAAGTTGAACGATTGCCTCAAGAACGCGGTGCCTGATGCCCTCAGACGTATGAAAAAAGGTAATGTCAAGTTTTACTATGTTTTACATATTTCTGTCCCTTAAAAAGGGTTATTATGCAATAACCGACCAAATTTGCAGAGGAGGTTCAGAATAAGTAATATAGGGAAAGGGTAAAGAAAAATTAATTTAAAAAACTGCAACATTCTGTCCTTTTTATCTTTTTAATTCAAAATGCATAGTAGTGCATTATTTTAACTGAATTTACATTAAGTTTGGGATAACTTCAAATAAAAGTAGTAACCCAAAACTGCAATAACGGTATATCATTATTTGTACTGCATGGCCTTTTAAACCGTCTGGAAAAATAGGGTATAACATGTGAACGGAATGGAAGCCAATGGCACTGATATTTTACAAAAAAATAAAATCAAAAATTTTGAGTTAATGGTTTGGTCTTGAGCTTGTGGCCCTGCGAAGTGACGAGGTCAAAGATGCCTACTAAATTTATTGTTTTATTGTCGTTCGTAAAGTAGGGTTGATATGATTTGAATTTCGATAGATTTTTTTTAGAATTTTTTTTAACGTAGTGTACCGGAGCCCGAAATGATCCACTTGCTTAATCGATTCGAATGTACCGGTACGCGTGACGAAATTTACGAGAAGTTGTTGCATGTTTCTTCGCTATGTTTTCCTTCACCGCCGAGCAAGTGGTAAATTCCTCTTAGAAATGAGAGGTGACTTGTGCCTAAGAGTTATATAGACAAATTTTTTTCTTTATCTTTAGTTAACTTATAATTTCAGGTATACCGGCACTATCAGTCCCGCCCTTGGAACCGTTACTGGTGTCCGGTATGAACATCGAGTCCGGCGCGGGTCCGGTCGTTATCAGCCAAATTTACCGGAACATTCAGCTGCACGGCCTTACAGATTCTATCCTAACCTTATACAAGTAAGTACCTAAGACTTTTTTTTATATCTTACCTACTGTTTGAAACCATTTGAGCCGTGGTAGCTCAGATTGGTTAGCACGCGCTGTAAATTTCACAGTACGCGAGCAACCCAGGTTCAATTTCCGCCGGCACAATTGAAATTGTTAATTGCAATTTTAAGTGCTGATTTCCCACGGTGATGAAAGAAAACATCGTAAGGAACCCTGCATGTCTGAAAAATAAGAAAAAAATATTTCGAAGACATGTGAAGTTCATAAACACGCAATGTGGCAGCGCGGCGGGCATTTCCTTGCCCTAAAACCCGACTCAGAAATGAGAATGAGGCCTTGTGCCCAGCAGTGGGACATATACTAGCTGTAACAAGGTAACTTTTGACTTGTATTCAAGTCCACACGACACCAGCGGTTCTTTGAAGGGTTTACGTTTATATTTTCACTAATTACCTACTTACATTTAGGATCCTCAGACCAACAAAGTACAGACGGAGCGTTTCCTACAATTCCAGTGATGCCGATACCATGCTCAATTTTTGACAAACACTCACGCACACAACTCTCCTTTTATTATCTACCCGTAAAATTTCAGTGACGTACACTTAATATGCACCAAAAACCATGTGAATGCGTATTCTTCTTAGAGTATTCAACTAACTTAGTTGAATTCTCTACTAAGGTGTTCTTACAATATGTTAGTATGGTTTTTTTGTTCAAATGTAAGCAGAGCTCCGCTTTTCTTTCTTTGATGGTCTAGTATAAGATCAAAATGAATAAGATCTGATTGTTGGATTGGTTTTACCAATACTTATTTAGTTAAGGCAATCATTATTGGAACATTGCAAGATGTAACCGAGATATGTTACACATGATGCCATCTATCGGTGTATAAAAAAGTGAATTTTTAAATAATATTATCATGACAAACATAATATGTAATGGCCTATTGTAATTGCAGAAGCTAAAGGGGATTCCAGGCGTTAATAAAATATTTTTATGTAATATAATATGATAAATTGATATTGAATTTGATTTGTTGTAAAATATCTTTTCAGAGCGGATTTGAAACATCACCGCCTACGTACAGATTCGTTGACACCTAAGATGGAGTTCATCGCAGACTATGTGATGAAAGGAAGAATTCTCGTCCTACCTATCCAGGGCAAAGGGATTGCTAATATAACTATGGGTAATTAAAAAAGTATAAATTGTACTGTGCAGTGGCAACGAATGAAAATCCTTACTATAAATTAATAAACTTTTAGTTTGCTTGTTTAATTAACTGGTATCTTTCGTGTTTTAGTGAATTTGGTTGTGAAACATGAATTAATCGGCGAGCCAATTACAAAAGAAGGAGAAACTTACATGCACATGCGAGACTACAAAGTCAAATTCGTGCCGCAAAGAGTTATTTTGCATTTCTCCAATTTGTTCAATGGTGATAAGGCCCTGGGAGATCAGATGAACAGGTACTGTAAAAAAGTTTACAGCGCCATCTATTGAACAATATGCATACAAAATTGTATCTGTTCTCATTTAAAAGTGTGTGCATAACTCACCAGATGACACTTTAATAATATTATTGATTTCAGGTTCCTCAATGAAAATTCGGACCTCGTGTTCAACGAGTTGAAGGAATCATACGAAAAGAGTCTCAGTTCAGTATTCCAAGACGTTACAAATAAAATATTCGATAAAGTTCCAATGAACAAAATTTTCCCAGAAGATTAATTATAGCTGTGATCAAAAATTCATTCATAAGTTTATTTTAGTGGCACAAAACTGAATGAAATTAAGTAAGAATGTGGTAAAAGTGTTTTATATTTAAGTTTAGTATTGTAAGAAAACTATTTACAAAGAAAAGTTACCAACTAGTATCAGAGTAATGTATTTATGAAAAGAAAAAGTGCTTTAATAGATCTTGCTGTAAGTATTTTATAATTAAGTAAAATCAATTTAAGAAAAAACAAATGTTGTTTTAATATTCAGTTCTTTATTCCTTAAGTAATGAAGATACATTTTTAATCACACTGTTTTTAAAATTTTTTAAACTTACACACATTCACACCCATACAGACTATACTGGACAAATCACATCTACCGCCATCTAGTAATGAATAACAAACAAATTACCAACATCATTCAACTAAAAAAGTATCATCTTTACTGCCATTATTGCATTTTGGCTGTCTCGTTACCGGCTTACAGGTATATTTCAACAATCTTGAAGGGATTTTAGCTAATCTCCGATCATTCAACTCCGCATCGCTAATGCGCCGAGCGTTTTTCAAGCACTTTGTTTTACAAAAGGCTTCGTTTATTATAATTACTGAAAAAATTATATTTAATTTAAGCTTACGTAATGATTTTTGCTTAAATAGGTGCACTACGCGCCGTTGACTTGGTATACAAAATACTTGGGGTTGATTAATTAATGTAAGTATATTCATACAGGTGGTACAGCCGAAACGGCGTTCGCCTGGAAAGTGTTGCTATTAGACAAGGTAGCCAATTCCTTTTCATTTATCAAAATGTAATTTCAAGCAATTAAGGACATTATTTTAAAATAACAAGAGTTGTTTTATAATTTAAGGACATATAAAAAGAGTTGTTTTATAATTTAAGAACAAAAGTAAACTCGATGGATGAATATTAACCTAGGCCTTTGCGAAATACAAAGGACCGTGTAATGGCGGCGTAAGAGATTATCCCATATTTTTCATCCTGTGGTTGTCGTAGGAAGCGACAGAGAGAATTTTTTTTACGTGGTAGAGCTATGTTGCAGTTATAGTTGTAGTATAGTTGTAGCGCGAATGGGTAGGCGCGAGCTTAAAATAATAGCTTAATACTGCTGTGTTCCGTATGACGTGTGTAGAGAACCGAAGTACCTTTTTACTGGAAACGAGGCATTCTATCTTAGTCGATTCGTAATCGAGGATAGATATCTATGGGCCACAGCAACCACTTACCTTACCAACTATCGTTGTCTACCCGTCTGCCAAGCGTGAGAAATACACACCTATAAGACATTCTACAGAGGATACCTACCTATGTCAGTATTGTATTTAAGATGGGCCCTAATGAATAATGAATGAAATATAATCTAAATGTAATCTTAGATACTACCACCTACTGTAGTGCCACCAACTTTACTGTTCAGTTGACACAGTCCATAGAGTAGAGTAATGTAATACATGGAAAACAGAGTTTCTAGTGGAGAGCTTACTACTGCCACCGAGGAAATAGGTGACTAGATATACATATTTATTTGCACTTTTCACAATGAAATCAAACAAAATACACTTTTCATAATGAAATCAAACAAAGTAATCTCTTCACAGCACAAAATAAATAATAGCTTACGAGGGCGGTTCTGAAAATTTCGGGAATCAAGGAAGTGACACAACATTACTATTTAAAAATGTATTTATTGCTTTTCGAAGTATTCTC
>DWHP01009068.1:0-10334 GCA_018247895.1 Parnassius honrathi | reverse complement strand
TGACTGGTAGAGAATGCCTCAAGGCATTAAGTCCGCCCTTTGTATTCTTTTGTTTAAGGATGCAATAAAGAATAAAATAAATAAAAATAAATAAATATCGGGCTACACGCAGTGCATTTGCATGCGCAAACAGTTTATGCAAAAATTTTGTGTAAACAAAATTGTACTCTGCATGACGTACACACGATAGCGTCTTGCATGCGCAAACAGTTTGTACAAAGTTTTCGCAAAGAACGTGTGTGGCACCGTCTTATAGTACATTTGCTTGTACAACATTAATTTAGGCAAATCAAGCATTTGTGTAAACCATTTGCACCTTACATTGTTTTGCCGGCTTAACCTACATACTTGCTCGTGCAGATAAGAATTTGTGCAAGTAAAATTGAGCGGATCTTAATGTCACTTTTCAAAAAGGATTGTCAAAAAGGAAGCGAATTTAAAAACTATTGTTGTTTTGACAACTACAGTGTTTTAAGGCACCGTGTTGTGGCATCGTATATATCTATCAGCACATTTTTACCCTTGTAAATCGTAAAGAGTTATACAAGGGGCTAATGGAAATGCCAGGAAATCTTATAGCTCCCGCTCGATGGCGGTATACCATCACGTTCATTCGTGGCTAAAACAGCAATACACTGCTGGGTTCCTAGTTTTCGGCGGCAGAAATAGGTTAAAGGTTACCTAGATAAATATCCAGGCAAAAAAGGAGTCCTGCTTTAACAGTTTGCCACGCCCACTTGAACAATATCCACTACAGGCTTTAAAGCGTGTACTTCGGACACCTCGGCTACTCTACAAGAGCAGAAGAGGAGGAGCGCGCTCATCGGTGATAGAAACTCACTGATGAGCGCGCTCCTTATGGCTTTATAGCTCTATATATTATTTGGGTTAAAAAATTAACAATAAAAGTATGTTATTGTAAATAGTCGCACAGCACTATTTGTGTGGCCACATCTTTATTTAATAAACCGATTGTCATATCAAGCGTGTCACTTACAAATTCAGGAAATTGAATATCGCATTCGTATTTCGTGTTTTTTTTTTATCAATTGGAGAGGTTGTACTTGTACCTATACTTTGCAGTTTGAGTCGCTACTTACTCAGATAGTTTGTTTTAAATGGGCCAATTATATACAGGAAGTCTTCTTTGCAAGCGGAAGCTTCTATTATTTTCGAGAATGCTATGGATTTTTAGACATAATGTTGTATATGATTGCAGAAACAACTAAAATAAATCTAGAAGTGTGTTTATGGCATTCGATCATATAAAGTACACTCATCGAGTCTAGTCACAATTTTTACATTGTAGAGCGTTGCCTCTGTCATCTACATCCCTATTCAATATTGTATGTTTGTGTATCTTGTAGTACGGTGTGAGAACAAACAATCAGTCACGGAGATTTCTCAGCGGGCACTGGCCAAGACGGAGGCAAACGCTTGAACTGTTCGTTTAGTTAAATGTGCCCTACCGTGATCTAAACATATTATGCCTTTTCGTGTGTATACTATGTTCAGGTTTCATGTACCTATAAATTATATATATATATATAGTAACATTGTTAAAAATTACAAAAACGTAACGTTAAGGTTAAAACTGGATTTTTATTGGTAATATGATATTAATTTACAAACTACGTGATTGTTTTTAAAATTCCTAATAAATTTGTACTGAACTGAGATTTTGTGCGACGGAGACTATCGTGTGCAACCAACAAATACTATTAAGCCCAACATTTTATTTCTAAAGCTCGAACATTTTATACTTACAGTTCGGGAATTATGTTATAGTTTTGATTTGAGTGATTTAAGTCTTGTATTGAGAATCGTTGTCAGACCGTAGTATTCGATGTCAGCAACTGTGCAAATCCTTTCAGGAATACTGCAGGGATCGCTATTAGGTCCATTGCTTTTAGCGACTTTTATAAACGATATAGGTTCCTGTTTCACTTACTCCAAAATAATCCTTTATTCTGATGACATCAAAATCTTATGTCCCATCACAAATACTTATAACTGCCCTGGTCTGCAACGTGGTCCCAATGAACTTGAACGATATTGTTCACTCAGCAAACTTGAATTGGATATGTTTCAAGTGTTTTATACTTATTTTTACACGTAAACCCAGTCCCATTATCTTTCACTACAAATTAAAAGACATTAGTATAGAGAGATTGCAATCAGTAAAGGATCTTGGTGTATTTTTCGATTCTAAATTACTCAAACATTTTGACAACATGAATAAAAAAGCCAATAGAGCACTTGGATTCGTTTAGAAATTTTCCAGCGATTTTCATAATATTAAAACATATAAGAAACTTTATTGCGTTCTTGTTCGCACCCATTTAGAGTACGCTTCTCAAGTGTAGAACCCAAATTATAACATTTATATAGATAGGATTGAGCAAGTACGAAAGCCTTTTCTACTTTTTCTGCAATTTAAGACACAGTTTTACATTGATAATTACATTTATATACAATTTGCCTCTGTACGAACGTAGGCACATAGCATATATGATTTATCTTTTTTAATTGGCCAATGGTAATGTTGACTGTCCGGAGTTACTGAGTAAGTTGGGCTTTACTACAAAAGCTACCCTATTAAGAAAGCCTCGCTTACTCCGTGTGTCGCAACACGGACTAAATACTTATAAAATTATTTTATAACACGTGCATGCAGAATTTTTAACGACATTTTTAATGGCGTTCGCTTCATTCTCGAATCAAAAATATTTTTGCAAAAATATTATTTTGTTGGGGTGTTCCTTGTGTGTTTTGTGTGTTGTTTGTGTGTAGTGTGCTGTGAGATGAATATAAATGATCTTAAACCGGTTATGGATTTGACAGTCACGCTCGTTTTTTAATATAATGATTTATTTACAAATAACGTTCAGATATTCAAAATGGCTCACCGTATAGTGGCGGTGTAAGAACCATTACCGCTACCTGCTACCCCACATTGTCCCGTGAATCTCGTAAGAGGCGACAGACGGAAACAAACCAGGAGATGAGCAGCAGCATCTTGCTAATAACTACTAAAAAAACTGCGTTTGTCAACCGCCTTGCAAAAAAAGTGTTGCTTTTAGAAACAACTATTGGAAACAATGATACTCTCCAACGGTACGTAAATAGGAACATTACATAAAAATATCAATCTGTCTTTTAATTTTGTTAATTTACTTTATTTTTTTTAAATCGATGTTTATCGAATGTTTAACTATTAACTTATTTATATTAACTATTCTACTGCTTTTAAGTTCATATTGTCTATATATGAAAACATTCTTTGACCTTCCAATTGTTATTCATTTATTTACTGTTAATGTTAACTGTAAGTTTTCCAAAAATAATAAAATAAAATAAAATTTGTTCATATTCAGCTACAACATTGCCTCCTTGTCCTAGTGGTTACAGTCACGAGACCAACGAGGCAGTAGACGCGGTTTCTGATTATGAGGTCCCGCGTTGGGGAAAATCTTTTATGGGTTTTTTCAGTCAAAACATTCTTAGTAGCAGCCCGGAGTCATGAAGTTGGTGCCATAGCCGGCGATCTTGCACCTGATCTCTTTTCGCTCGTGTCTGTTAGTTGTTCAATGGGACTATTTTTTATAGAAGAGGGGGCAAACGAGTTTGCGGTTCACCTGATGTTAAGTGACTACCGCCGCCTATGAACATCCGCAACACCAGGGGAATTGCAGGTGCGTTGCCGGCCCTTTAAAAAGGATCTTCGATTAAGAATCAAAATGCAGATGCGTTGTCACCCCTGTGGACTACGGTGGAATGTAATTACGTTCATAGCTTAAGATTTCTAGTAAAATGACTATTCTCTACAGTGATCATACGAAACATAGCAGCTTAAGCCGCTCTTTTACGCCGGTGTTCTGTGAGAGCGAGATCGTTCCTCAGTTGAGCCGACCCATGGGCCAGCAAAATATAGCTGCAGTGTGGCTCTACCACGTTCTCTTATACCAACACTAAACGGCAAATACGTAGATTTATTTTTGATAAAACTTCAAAATGCAGATGCGTATCATCTCTCTTGAGGACTGAAACGGGCTGTCTCGTTACGAGTAAAAGGATTTTCGGTTCTCATCACTTATCATACAAAACAAAAGTGTCAACATAATGCTGGTATTATATTCATATTTTACGCTGGTATTCTGTGAAAGCCAACCTATACAGGTTGCAATCATAACATGCTATAGCGTGTGTGCTTCGTATGGTAAACGAACATTTAAAATAATTTTGGTCGAGTATATCAGTAAATTTAAGTCAGCAATTGTATTAAATAATAGGAGTACGGTTTTGGCTAAAGATCTGGACAGGTACCATTTTGTCTGCACCGCCGACAGTTTATTTACGAATACATAACTGTATTATAAGTAATATATACAATCTGTAATTTTATAATTTTACTTTATAATAATTGCATAGTCCGTATTTCCGGTGCAATACATACAAGTACTCTACGTCCGTTACGACGGATAACTTCATTCAAATAATTAAATATCTTAAAGAGCACGCAATCTAATTGTATCTGCAGTAATTATTATATTTAGAAATATACTTGTTTTATAGTTCTAAGGACCTTTCCTTCATCTTACTAGTTCTGAACACATTTTCTCATTTACTTGCGCCGTCAAACAACAGTACAGGCACTTCTGTGTCGTGATCTAAAGGATTTAGAGAACTTGTGCAATTAAAAGCTATGAGGTATTCTTATTTAGTCTCCAGTAGTGACAACGCATCTGTAGTCTTATTTTCTTGAAATAGGTTGCAGGTGAGCTACGGTATCAACCTGCCATCAGGTGGTCTATTAGTTCGTTTGGCACTCCAGTTTTACAAAAAATACATTTATGAATTCTTGTTTCGAAGACTAGAAAGTTATCCGATATTTAAAAATGAAGTTTCAAAAATAGTACAATTTCAAAAAAGAGGTCAAGGTTATGTCGAATCGAAGCATCATTTTAAAAAATTTTAAGCTTAAACATCTTAAAAAGTTAATGTTAAAATACTTTGTGATCAACAACACTACATGCACGTAACAAGTTATTACTTGTTTTTATTTTGAAGTGTGATGTCAATGTCGTTTCCGTTTAGGAAAAAATTTCTTTTCGCTGTTTGACTATAATATTTTATTGCCTTAGGCGAGGATTTCCTACGTTAAAAGGTTTTTGGAGCTATCTTCTGCGATGCATGCATATTTTTCCAGCACGAATTAAGCGTGCAGCATTCTGTGGAAAAAATTATCTCATTCAAACGTTTTTGCTTATGGTCTTTCGTATTAGTGAAAAAATTATGATTTTTCTTTATCTCAATGATAAGTATTTTATAAACCTATTCGATTAAGAATTCAATCGAGTATTTTATGTATGCGTAATCTTTTTCCAAGTATGTGAAATACTATTTAAACTACCACTTTTTGTGAAGTACTCTTTAAAGAAGTATCAATTCTTAAGTGTCAAAATCGCGCCTAAAATACGATATGTTTTTCTAACCTCCATATCAATCAATACAGTACCTAACGGATAACGGAACGTCATCGATGAAAAATTTCAAGGAAAATCGAGAAATGGAAAGGCCTATGCCCAACAATATCTACGAAAAATTATCATTATTTTGTTCATGTTATAGAAAAAAAGAATGAACATCTTTCTGAGTTTCTAAATAGAAGTAAGGATTAGAAATTTTAGATAAAACGTTATTCATTCTTGATAAATATTTTTAGGAACGTAGTATTTAAGAAAAAACAGAAACCGTATTCAAAAATTTGCGGCACAAAGGACCAGCAAGCGCATTGTTATGATTCAAATTACTAAAAGGAGCAATGAGGCGAGGATCGAAGAAGGCGCGGCGTGCAATGACATCTTAATTGCTTCCAAGTAATTACCGACTTACTAACCAAATGATAACTATGACTTAACTGTATGTCATAAGATTATTTGTCAACCAAACTCTCTTAAAACAATTTAAATAGATATTTTTTTTAAATATTATCACCATAATCATTCAAAATTCCTCTGACATTAGTCATTAATATTATCTGGGGACCAAATAATGCCATACAGCGTAGTCTTGTGTCACCTACAAGGTGGACACAACCACCTGTACATTCTGTAGCTCAACTTCGCTCAGGAGCTATGGATAAGGCTATACTTAGAATTTATCTCTGAGATAGCTTTCAAAATTAGGTAATTCGAAGTGCTTAAGAAGATGTGATTTAAGGCAACCTGGAAAAGCAAAAGTAGAAAGTGGAACGTAGTAGTATCTTTATTATTCCTAAGGACTTATAAAGACATGCCTAACAGCCTGCAATTGTACTGACTCTCTTACAATTCAGACTGGAACACAGCACTAGGTGCGCTACAGTTTGGTGATAGAAGATGGTGGGGGATGACGGCAGATGTTTTGGGCAAAGAGCAAAAGGAACTCACATTCTATCAAACTAGAAATCATGGTACTAAACAAGACCAAACAATTAGAGTTTTATTTTTTTAAAGAGTTCTGAATAATTGGGTGTATTAGTTTTAGCGTTGTTGCTGATTCTGTCGCTGATGTGCTACTTCATGGTATGTAACTTTTTATTCCGTCCTCTGTGGTGCCCATTGGAGGTATATCGCAGCCATGGTTTAGTCGCTCCTGTAAAATAGCATCACGCTATAAGCAGGAGTTCTACCGGGCCTGGGCTGACGCATCAACGTCTCGGGATGTAAACACCAACGCTCTTAAAAAGAAGTATAATTCCACCTCCAGATCCTTCAAAAAAGTCATCGCCAAGGCATCTCAGCACATCGGCGGAATTGGCTAGAAAATAGTTCACCTTCCTTCGGCAAACTGGTCATGGCCCATGCCGCAAAGAAGAAAGCCGATCAGTTAGGGTTTCTCTTTGCATCCAAAGCGACTTTCGACGACGGGAGGAATACACCACCGACCATCCTGTAGTGTGATTTCTCCGTGCCGGATGTGCGGCTTACACAGCGCTAGGTTCGCAAAGCACTTCTTCCGCTTGACAAGCTCAGCAAGTCGAGCTCCCCCCCCCCATTGTGGCTAAAACGTGTGCTCCGGGATTGGCACCGGTTTTAATGCGTCTTTTCGGTACTCCAACTCCCAAGGCGTAGTCACGAATTTTTGGAAGACAGCTTTGGTCGAACCGATCCCCTAAAAAGCGACCGGTTTGATCCATCCAAATACGGGGCTATCGCCATCACCACCTTGTTCGCCAAAATAGTGGAGTCCATTGTAAACTGCCAGCTCATGAGGTACCTTGAGGATCACCAGCTGATCAGTGACCGCCAATACGGATTCCTTCGTTGTCGATCAGCTGGTGATCCTTTGGTCTACTTTACTCATAGATGGGTGGAGGCAGTAGAGTCCAAGAGGGAAGCATTGGCAGTTAGAAGGCTTTCGATCGGATCTGGCACAAAGCACTTCTTTCGAAGCTCCCTTCCTATGGGCTTTCCGAAAAATTGTGCGATTGGATCACTAGTTTTCTTGCTAATCATCATTGCAGAGCATCAAGGTCGTAATAGACGGTGAATGCTCTGATTACAAGCCTTTTAACGTACTTCTGCATATCAATGATATGTTGCAAACTGATAACATCATTGCTTGCAGACGACAGCACCGATGATGCCTTATCCTCCAGCCATGCTAATATTTCTTGAGAAATCGTCGCCAAGTATCGGGAGAAACTTGTGAGTGAACTCTTTGCTTAACAAAGTCTCGGATTGGGGGCGACTAAATCTAGTCCATTTCAAAAAGAACCCCTTTGTCGTATCTCCTCAGTTTGAAGGTACTCGCGTCGGAATCCTCGGCGTTGAAATATCGAATAATGTGCAGTTTCGTGGTCACTTGGAGGGGAAGGCCAAATTGACCTCTAAAAAGCTTGGCGTGCTCAACAAAGTGAGACAGTAATTCATGCCGGCACATCGCTTGCAACTTTACAAAGTGCAAGTTCGGTCTCACATGGAATACTCTTCTCATTGCTGGGCCGGGGTACCCCAATGCCAGCTCCATCCACTTGATCGCATCCTGCGCAGAGCGATTCGAATCGTCGACGACCGAGTTCTTTCTGATCAGCTCGATTCACCGGCGCTGCGTAGGAATGTTGCATCCCTTTGCGTTTTCTATCGTATCTACCACGGCGAGTGTAGTCAGGAATTGTTCGGATTAGTTCCAGCTGCCAAATGTCACTAACGCACATCGCGTCGAAATTCACGATATCATCCTCACCATCTGGATGCTTGGCGGTCCACCACTATTCGTTTTACTAGTAGTTCCTCGGAGTGGAATTGTTTACCACCGGCGACTTTACCGGACCGATACGACTTAAGGGTCTTCAAGAAAAGAGCTTACTCCTTTCTAAAAGTCTGGTAACGCACCTGCAGTTCCCCTGTTGTTGTGGTTGTTCACGGGCGGTCACTTACCATCAGGTATACTGCATGCTCGTTTGCCCCCTCTTCTATAAAAAAAGTACAAATATAAAAATTTAATTTATTTTAAAATATTAAATTCAAAACACAACAATGTATTTTTTGTGATGATGATGACTATGATACTTTCTTTGTTTTCAATTTCTTTTGACACAAATAAAATTATATTATAAAGTCTACTTCCTTATAATAAGAAATCTAATTTGCGTTAAAGTAATAAAGATCGTAATCCGATTTAACAAAATTAGTTTGAACAATATATAACTACACGCCGAGTGTAGTAAATTATATATTCACTCAACATGTCACGGATAAAACAATTCAATATTTGAAAACGCATTCGCCTTCTGTCATGCGATTGCGTGTGCGTGGATTAACTTAAATCACATACGCAAACAAGGTTAAAGAAAGAAAAATTAACAATAATTATTTTCTGCATTCTTATGACCCCAAAATAAACAATTTAATTATTATAGTTTCGTTCTTTACCAATCACAACAACCCAAAGAAATTATTCATCAGAAAAATAAAGAAACTTACGTGCGTTTATTGTAATTTTGACTTAGAATTATGGTTCAGAATGCAACTGTAAGCCAAAGATACAACTGGTTCCTTTCTAATATGAATTAAAGGCTTCGGTAAACTAACCAACAAAATCCATTACTAATATATTATGTGAATATATTTATAGCTATGGATATGATATAACTATATTTGGAAGTGCGCAGTTTCTGGTTTAAATTGATTATGGTAATCTCTTTCTTGTATACTAAAATGGGACTTTGATTGCATATTGTTATTCTTTAACAAACGTAATAGATACATAAAGGATAATTGTTTTACGGCAAGACAGAGCGCCTTTTCAATTATGCTATAAGTCATATTTTTCAGTTTTCATAAGTATGGCTCCACATTGTCCTCTTATATCGTTCAAAACAAATCGAAAAGTTTCTTGATTCATCAAAGGCGTAACTATATAATTTTATTCGTACTTTACCGTTACGTCTACCGTTACAGTCTATCAAAAGTTCACTATTGAACAATAGCCTCCCTATAGATTTCCTCATAGGGGTTATATTTGCCACAGTTGCCACGCTTGGCAAGCATTTTAAATTATTACGACGTTTATAAAATTATTTTCATATTAATAGTTAGATGCATATCATTAATTGATCTTTTAGTTTGTTTCGCCCTGTCACCTCCTAAATTTAATTACAGTTCAGAATGCAAAACGTAATGGTGTAGTGGGTGTTCTTACAGTGCCACTACACGATACGCGGTCTAGTAATTTGTTAAATTTTTAACTATCTAGTACTTCTCCATATTTTCAGCACAACCTTAATTTTTTTAATTTAATCCCTGACCATAACAATCATACCACCTCAGGAGTAGAATTCCCCAGCACAGTACTAAAGTTTTCAGGTTCTCTTTTATAGTACAGATTAATTAAATTAAGAGTGCAACATATAGAAATTCTTTCAAAGTACAACAACATAAATTAAAGGCAACTATCACCTGACATATTTACTATTATCTTTATATATATAAGTTACGTGTCATGTTGTTTGTCCGCGATGGACTCCTAAACTACTTAACCGATTTTAATTAAATTTGCACACCGTATGCCGTTTGGTCCAACTTGAGAGATAGGATAGTTTTTTTGCCCACATTTTTTTTGCGAATTTAATGATTTTTAATAGGACATGACAAAGGGTCATCGAAAAGGGCAGAACAACGTCTGCCTGGCAACATAAATTAAAGGCAATTATCACCTGACATATTTACTATTATCTTTATATATATAAATTACGTGTCACGTCGTTTGTCCGCGATGGACTCCTAAACTACTTAACCGATTTTAATTAAATTTGCACACCGTGTGCCGTTTGGTCCAACTTGAGAGAT
>DWHP01009067.1:0-10334 GCA_018247895.1 Parnassius honrathi | reverse complement strand
TTTTAATACCTGTGCAAAAGTTGCGCTTATAATTCATATAATTATTAATTGTAAGTGGTATATAAATTATACTAAAATTACTGCGTATTGGACCTGAATTCAAGTTGGATTTAATCCGAAAATAGTTGCCATTCCGTTTGATAAAAAGTGATATTCCTGAATGTAAATATTAGTGAGAGTGAGAATGCCTTTTTTCGAATACATTTCTTAGTGTTTAACGTCGCTGTTGAAGAATAAATGTCGATTGCACGTTTGTAGAATTATCCCAGAAAATAATACCATAAACTTATTGAGGGTATATCTGGCTGAAATATAGCCCTTAATACATCAACGTAAAATTTTCATTTGCTGTTATACAATTTCTATCACATCTTCATTTGTTGTTACACATTTCAGTTGACAAGAGTGTCAAATACCCCATTGATGTAATGAGAACGGTCTCACCGGAAAGAGGAACTACTAATACATAATAACGTAATTTTATTCACACCGAATTTTGGTCATCGCAGCTAGTCGCAACGGAGACTGGCCCTTTTCGTATGACAGTACAATAGTGCACGTGTGTGTACAAGCACACATGCACTCTCTATTCTTACGGCATGGGAAGAAACACTGCCAATATCCTGATTTCGGCTGTTACTGAGATCTTTTTTTTTAATAAAAATTCTTAATGAATAATTTTGACCCAATCCGGTATTCGAACGCCGGAGCACATGCAATCGGCAATCGTGCTTACGATCACTAGTTCAACTAGGCAAAATAATTGCAGAAGAGACGAGTTTTCGATTGTGTATAAGCTGCATTTGCATATGAAAAAAATCTGTTCAGTAGTAACAATGAAAACAAAAGTTCTATTCGGTAGCTTATTTGTATCTTGATCTCCGAAAAAGTTGATGAGTTTCGAAACTGCAAGAGTTCGAAACAATAGAAGCGAAATGTTTCTAGCAATGAAATGTAATTCTTTTATTTTAGTTATTTTTGATGAAGAGAACGAGTCCTTATATGAAACTTTAGAAACCGTTGTTTGGACGTGTGTTATTGGTGACCGATTCGGTCGTTTGATCCGCTTTGTTATGTCAAAAGTATTTATGATTGCACTTATTTTTAACGAACACTATAAGCCTGTGACCATTGACTGTTTTGTGCCATGAGTGTTAGTGTTCTGTGGTTTTAAGCAAATTGTGAATGTAATAGTATTACACGAATAGGTTTAACGCTTCAACCAATCCATACTTTTATAATCTGACAGGAACGTTCTGAGACAGAAAATTTATGTGAGTTTGTTATAATCATAAAAACTTCTTGCATTTATACAAGAGACTATTTTATCTTTCGTAGCACATGTGTATGAGATATAAAACTTTTTTCAGTAAGATTAAAATGTTGATCTTAACGCTATTACCGTCTACCAGTTTATGATATCATTATCATCACCATCACTACAGCTTATCACAAGTCGGAGTAAAATTCTATAGGAAATCACAATCCGCGGTTCCGTGTCACCTGCATCCACGTCTCCCGACATGTTTTATCAGATCGTGTAACAACAACACTGAGTATTTCAAAGAATTGTAATATTATACACATCATGCTTCTTAATATTTCTATTAAATTAAAAACGTTTACAGCATCTAAACTATACGCGACCGTATCAGTGAATAATCAGTAAATGAAATAAATTTAAATTTGAACGATACAGCAACTTTAATCCGTAGATACCAAGCATTGATCTCACAGTTAGATTTTGAAATCAGTGACGATCTCCAAATCATCTGTCTTCGTGACTATAACGACCTAGATCGGTAATAAATGGAGACTGCCTTGTCTACTTTTGTACGTGCTATTAACGCATTAATGTTAACGTTAATAAAGTTCTATATTTAAAATAAATTGATTGATTACGACATGCTTTATATATTTTTCATGGTAATTTTAATATTCAATATTAAAAACAATTTTTTTAATAATAAAGGTGAAAAACGAGAACACAGTCCACCCGATAGTAAGCAAATGCTGTGGCCCATAAACATCTACATTTATCCTCGATTAAGAATCAAAACGCAGATGTGTTGTCACCCTCGAGGACTGGAATGCTTTGTTTCCAGTAAAAAGGGTCTCCGGATCTCTACACTCAGCATACGAAACACAGCAGTATTGAGCCGCTATTTTACGCTGGTATTCTGTGAGGGTATGATCCTTCCCCGGCCGAGCCGAATAAACATATAAAATATAATGTATTCTGAGATACCCGAAGTTTCCCTGCGTGATAGAATTCGTTACGATGATATCCAGAGTAGAACCAGGGTAACGGATAATATTAGATATATATCAGCGAACCGACATCCGATGAAGGCATTTCCCGGTTTTCGAATGGCAGCTAATAAGCGTATTATATAGATAGAGTGACTACCTTGTAAAACATGCAGGAATTAATTCATTTCGGCTGTGGACTTGTGATCACATATAATGCTGCTGCTCTGCTGCTGGTGATGATGATTTTGATGATGGTGTTCAATAGACCTTAAAGACACTGTTAAACATGGACCTGTCCAATAGCAGAGAAGATTGGGTATAATCGTTGATGGATTACAATCACAGTACATGAAGTCTTACGCCTTTGACGACGTCATCATATGCTGACTACGATTTAATACGTGTCCAACTTACCAATAATGGAATGCCTTAAAGGCTGTAAATATCCTGGCTCTCTTAACCTCTTACATCAGAACTACACAGGAGCTCTCCTCCGTCTAGGAAAAAGAAGTCCTACCAAGTAGTAAAAGAGATTGGCACAGTTTCTTAATGCCATAATATGTTAGAAACCGGGCTCTTTCTATATGAATATTTATACGATTTATAATGAAAGTGTACGTCCGTATCGTGTGAACAATATTTATACAAAAAGAAATAACCATATAGATAAACGTAATATTCGTTTTCATCGAATAACATAGAATTGATACGATTAAAATTAACAACACTTAAATTCATCAATTTTTGTGATAAGTGTAAGTACGTTACGTCTATCGAGGCGTTTAGGCTCTCTCGAGCACGATATAGTCATTGTTTATTATTCATGACGTGTTTTTTTTATTGACGTTATTTATTTAAGTCACAATGACTCCGACTAAAATTAATTATTTGTTTCGGGACGTTATGCTACAATATATTTCAAGCTATGCCAAGTTTGTTAATCAGCTTTGCTTCATTTTTCTCAAATCCAAAAGTGTTATATTATCAAAATTAATCCAATATTATCAAAATAATCCAAATTTTTGTTATATTATTACTTTCGGAACTGTTTGCCGATGTACTCAAACATTTTGATTCAAATGTTCATTGTTAACAAGGATACGTGTATAAAGTATTAGAATGATTATATCAAACAAATTTTAACACAAAATTGAAATGTCTTTATTTGAAAACTACAATTTCGTACCTCACTATGCTATATTTCAATCACAATATGTAAATTAGTCTCTGAGGAAGTTTCTAACTTACACACACAGATACTAAGGTGTGTTGCATGTTTGAATAGAAAAAAAAGGAAAGATAAACCCTATGTACTTCTCACAGCTGGGCGCGAGCTTTCTCTCATTTCTGAGAGGTTTTCAATGTAAGGATTAATCCACCGTGCTGCCCAAATGCGTGTTAGCGAACTTCACATGTCTTCGAAATATTTTTTTTATTTCTCATACATGCAGGTCTCCTCACGATGTTTTCCTTCACCGTCGAGCACGTGGTAAATCAGCAGGTACGTAAAATTGCAATTCACAATTTCGATGGTGCCGGTGGGGGTGGAACCCGGGTTGCTTGCGTACTGTGAAATTTATACCGAGCGCTTAGCCCATATGCTACTACGGCGTTTTGACCAGATAAACTTAAAATCACTGCTATAACTTATGAATATTCTGGGTTAGGCAGATACAAATACTGCCGTATGGTAGTGGCGTACATAATCCATCGCCAATTTTGTCCCATGGGTGTTGTGAGACGTGACTGTAGGATGTGCTAAGGTATAAAGTGGTATAATCATCTCGTTTACGTCAGGGACAAAATACACTACGCTGGCCATTGGAGTAGCAAGAAAAACTTTTGATACTGCGAACGACAATCCGCTCGATAAGTGTGATGACTTCTCGCTACAATGATCCCATTTTTTATAAGATAAGGGTGACAAACGAGCACACAGTTTAGCTGATGGTATGTGGTTTCTGTAACCCATAGACATCTTCATCTATCCACGATTACCAATAAAAATGTAGATGTGTTGTTATCCGTGAGAACTAAGATGGAATGTCTCCTTTCCAGTCGGAAGGGTCTTTGGTTCTCTACACTCACACAGAAGCGTCAAGCTGCTATTTTACGATGATGTTCTGTGAGAGCGTGGCCCTTCACCGGTCGAGCCGACCTATTCATGCTACAACTATACTCCTAATATAGTTCCTTAATATAGTATGACTCCACCACGTAATCATATCAAGCAGTGTACATTTATAGGACTGTTAAAGAAGAAAACACTAAAAAAGAGACACGTGGAACTCTTTATCCACGTCCGAGCTAGTCTGTATTATCCGTATGTAACTCTTGCGCTATAAGATACGTGGTATTAAGGCTCGGATGTTGTAGCACTTGTAAAATTACAATTGATTCAGTCTCAAAAGTTAGCAATTTAGTTTAAATACATATCTTGACGCAGTGCTTCCATTTAGTAAGCTTTTTTTTCAGAAGCTTGAGCTAGGGAATTTTTTTAATAGTTAGTAATTTCCACCATGATTCAAACGTGATATAAATACTTATTATAGTAATAGTTCAGTGAATACGTTTCATTTCTGTTTCTTAAAGGTAATTAACATTAAAGGTTTTTAATATAACTTTCTCTGGTCTATGCAAAAAGGTCAAGCGACCGTTTCGCGCGACGACGCGTGACAATACCGAAACATTTTGATCCGGTAGCAGATAGTTGCGTTGTGTAAGACGTTGTAATTCGGTTCATGCTTTGTTATTTAAAACGTTTATGATTTATTGCTTATAATAAATAGCTCTGTTGTACTGTTATTTCATAATTATTTTTAAATGTACTCAGTGCGTGTAGCGGTTTGTGTAAAATACTATTACTATTAAATATAAAATATGTGTTGTGTGTAACACTAATAGTTCAGTTGTTTTTAAACTTTTGTTTCGAAACAACTGGGAGAGAGCTTTTTATCAAACTCTCCTGGAATGTGGGCTATATTTTGATATATAAGTGTCACTAGCCGTTTGGTTTTTACGTATTCTAGTCAGATGAATATATATAGAGGATGATGATGATTGTTTGTTTCATTTAGGAACATTTTGGATGTAATGGTTATGATCCAACATACGCAAAAGAGATTTTTAGCGAGATTTTTTTGTAAAATTATATTTCAAAAAGTAAAACGACAATTACTTCATTTTACGAATGTATAATATGTTTGGATTCAGTAGGAATGCGAAAAAAATAAAAACACGTTATTCCTAAGAAAGACTTCAAAAATGACCTTACGTAAAGAATTTACAAAAAAATGGCCGATCGGGCGCGGCCAACCAAATGTTTTACGAAAAAAACTTATCCACTTTAATCTATTCCACGTTTAAATTGATATATATTTTGTCCGTTATTTGTAAACAAATGATTAATTAATATATGTTTGTCGAAAAATGGCCTTTTGCGTTTGAAATGACACAGCAATGATAATTACTGTAAGCGAAAAAATATTTTACCAAATTGAATAGAATTTATTATTAAAATCGATAAAACTTACCATAATCTTTTTTTTTAAAAAACAAATATCGGATAAATCTATTATATCCACCAGAAAATCACGGCAAAGGCAAAGGAATTCATGCCAATTATGCCTATATTTTTGTTTCTTCGTGAACGCAAATTATTTTTTATCTATTTTTATTTCTAATCTATGTAGGTAGGTTTGGTTTGGTTTGGGCGGCTGCGTTACTAAACTCAAGCTAGCGGTTATAATGATGATGACAATTTTGTCATTAGATCACCTGTAGGATGTTTTTGAGCTATCTTACCGCCGTCAGCGCTGAGATGTGCGGATCCCGTCTCCGCTTAATTCGTGTTGCTGATGAGCTAAAATAGTGACATTTCTACGTGTCATTTAAATAGTTAAAATTCTATGTACTGTACGGGGCTTGTTTTTTAGGGCACATTTGTGGCACACGAATCAAAAGTGGAGAGAATGTTTTGTATTTTTTATTAAAATCAATTACAATATTCTTATAATTGATGTTTTTATATCTACTCTCATGCTATATTCATTTACAATTAATTACTTGAGTGTACGAGGGTGCACTTTTATGTTTGATGCTGAGATGGATGCATGTGACGTTCAGGAGTGCATTTATGAGGAGCTGCAATTATGACGATGATGACGCGAGTGCGCTTATAACATTATACCACTCGATTATTAAGTTAGTTATGGTATATTGATAGTCAAATAATTTAAAACACAACATTTATAACCTTAAACCTGAAAACTAGGGTATTTTTATATCTACTGTTTTTAAAAAAAAATAAGACTATCATTTTTAATTTTAACAGTAGATGTAACGTGGCCATGCACTTACATTAACGAGTCGGTCGCCAGTTTGCCTTGTCCTTTAAGTATTAACGGAATCGTAGCACTTGTAGTGCCAGTCTCTTTTACAAGCTTTATATTAGCTTGACATATGTGACTATGTGGCTACCAGGTGGTAAGACTTCTCTTCTACCAAGGAGTCCGTCTGAATAGGTACTACACTCTGATCTATTGCTGCCGCTTGCACTGCTATATTCTGGTCTGAGCGTGAGGGAGTCAGGAATAATTAAAGTCTGTGAGGTTTTCTATTTTAGTCCGCAGAGATGACAACGTATTTGTTTTTTTAAAGATTTTCACATTTTTGTGTTTAGTTGCTTTGTGCTTCATTGTACATTGTTTTTTAAAGAGTAACCAAATTTTAAACTTATGTTACAATATATAAATAATGATATACCGTTACTGAACTTTTCCAAAATACGAGTAAATAAGGCTTCTACTTTCGTTTGAAATTATCCCAAATTGAACGTGATTTATGGAAAACAACGTTTTTGCCAATCGATCGACCCTTAAGAACGTGTGCGTGCGCAGTAATGTCTGTTAAAATATAGAATTACCACGAATACTGAACCTTCTCCGCAAATTTGGCCGGATATTGCAAAATAACCCTGTATATATTTTTGGCGCCATGCATAATGCGGTTTTGTTAAATAAGAATATTTTACTTGCAACAGAATAGGGTTTATTGTGTGTCGCACGTATGAGTATAGATAGCGATAGTGTGCGAGTGAGAGGTGAATAGAAGCGATGCCATTCCCAATCCCATTCTCTAACCGCACAGGTACAACGAGCGCTGAAATTGTGTCGTTTTATAAACGTATCATTACCACAAGTCCGCCGCTGAACATAGACCTTCTTCAAGGAATGACACTATATTATATTTTTTTTATTTATAATTACAAAAGTAAAGACAGCTCTTATTGCTATTACTATATAAAGGTTTATTTTGGGAGATTACGAAGGCATTGTGAAATTGTTTTGTGAACTAGAGACTGTGCCTTGGAGTGAAATTTTCATTTAACATTTACATATTGGTCGTTGTTTGTTACAGGTAATTTCTATACAGCTGCTAAGAGTAAGTGATGCAGGTAAAATACAGATGTATATTCTTCGTGATCATCGTGGATACAGTTGTTCACAAGTCCACTTCTAAACAAAGGCCTTCCCAAAGGAATGCCACAAAACATGGTTATGAATTACCTGAATCCGTTGACTTCCTACATGTCTTACTAGGTCGTGACTTCTAGTGAGAGGTCGCCCACACTTTGCTTACCGGTACGAGGCTGCCACTGTTGTATCACAAAGTTTTCCCTTCACTGCTTAGCTTAAAATTACAATTAACAATTCCAATCGTACCGCAACAATAAAAATCGTTGTGTTCCTTAGACTAGAGACGTACGATCACGGATGTAGTCGTTCGTTCTGTGCTCTCCGTGTTTAAAATAAGGCGTATTTAATTAGATCGTTGGCTAAGTAAGGATGCACTATTAAAGATACATTATGTAGAATATTTACCAGCCTATATTGTCCTGCGGGTGTCATAACAGCCAACAGATGAGAACATTTCTGGAGATAAGCAGCAGCGTCTTCCTAGTAACCATGGAGTATAGGGGTAAAGAGGAAAATCTCCCACAGGAGAGTAGTTGAAAATGTGTCCATTTGTAAGCAGTAAATAACAGTTTCGAAACACTGCTCAACAGCGCTCGAGTATCTACACTGCAGATACTTGAGCGCGGATTTTACACGCTATCATAAATCGCCTTTAAATACATTGAGAGTGATTTTGAAAGTAAAAATTTGAAAGCAATAAAATAATTATTGTAAAAAAATTATGGTGAAAGTCTGTGCAATGAAAAATTATTATAAAAGTTCTTAAATATTTAGACTGTAGCTACAGTGACATTTTTATACAGAGTCTCTACTCTCTACCTCTATACTACATACTAGTAACAATTAGAAAAAAAAAACTGTTGCTAACCCGCCTGACAAGCGAGGCAACTGTCGCAAATATCTCCCTTATAATGCAATCTATGAGAAGCCCTACGTTCAGCAGTGAACTTTGATAGGCTATAATGGATGATTTGAAATTCGGGGATAATGCCACATTTTTACAGGTGTTAACCTTTTTTATATAGTATGGGGTGACAAACGAGCACACAGTCCACCTGATGGTAAGTGGTTTCTGTGGCCCATAGACATCTACATCAGTCCTCGATTACGAATCAAAATTCAGATGCGTTGTCACTCGTGAGGACTAAGATGGAACGCCTCATTTTTAGTAAAAAGGGTCTCCGGTTCTCTACACTTCCCTTACGAAACACAGCGGCATTAAGCAGGTATTTACGCTCGTATTCTGTGAGAGCGTGGTCCTTCCCCGGTTGAGCCGACCCATTCGTACTACAACTATTACTATTAATATAACTGCAGCATGGCTCTACCACGTATAAAGTCCTTGCGAGTTCCATGCCGGACAATGGTCGAGTACACTGCTGATTAAGTTACTCAATAAGCGCTACACATTGAAAAAGTTTATATACTTGCACGTCTCGTTGAGCCTACATTATGTTGAACACGTTTTTGTAGTCATGACGCTTTGTTCTCGAAAGGCAAGTTATTGAAGGTGAAACACCTTAAGCTAGAACCAGGAAGCAATGTTAGGTACGCGGACCAATTGCCTATAGCATATTTAAGTTTTTAAGTGACCTTGCCATTTCGACAATAATCATAATTTTGATGATAAAATCACCGATGAACAACAGTAGTCAATGAATATTTGTAGGCATTTTCAGAACGGATAAAAAAATAACAGGAGATAAACGATCCTATAAAATCTTTATATATATAAACGTTCGCTTTTGAATAAATTATCAACTGTAATTTAATTTTATAAATTTAAGATATCATCCTTTTGAACGATGGTGTTAGTTTAAATAGTTTGAACCGTAGTCAATATTATTAAGTAATACTAAAGCTGCATTGTAGCCGAAAAGTATTATTCCAGATTTCATTACAACTTTTTCTATAAATATATGTGTATTTCTATATATATTAAATATGATGACCGTTGAAACTATAGGGATGCGTGGAGCTTTCACAGAGCAGAAGAAAAATATTACACTTTTGAGTTCCTTGCTGTTTTTTCCAGATGTCATTTTCGCAGGAACTTCAGCTTGGAATTGTGGAAGTGATGGCGTAACATTTGACTTTCGAAAAGTGCTTTGCAAAATCCTGTTTAGAATAAAAATATATGCTTTGATATCCATTTATAGCTGCGGTGTACCCTTACCTATGTAAAGATATCAGATTTTCTTGCGGCTGTTCTGGTTTTGGACTAAATGAACCATCCAAACGTAAGGTTCTAGGATATCTCATCCACTGACAACTGAAGGCGGTTTAATCTAACGATTTCTTTTCGCTTTGAAAAAGACACGTTTCGTTTAAGATCCTTTGAATCTTTATCTGTTTAATCTCAATATGAAGCTTTATGCGGTGATTTTATAATTATTCATAACTTTCACATAAAAATTAAAATACTGTGACTAATACTGTTGTTGTAAAGCAGTTCCATCGTGATCGAGGAAACCACAGATTGTTAAATTTGTTATTAAATGACGTTTGAACTATATAAATAAGTAAGCAACAAATTTATTAACAAGATTTTAAATATACTAAAAATAATTTAGTCCGGAAGTAATAAACTATTCGTGTTAGGAT
>DWHP01009066.1:0-10334 GCA_018247895.1 Parnassius honrathi | reverse complement strand
GGTCCCTCCCCGGTCGAGCCGACCCATTCGTGCTACAACTATATTTTTAATATAACTGCAGCATGGCTCTACCACGCTTGAACTTGACGGCTTGAACTAGTTCTCTAGTGCAGTGATTAATGTTATCATATTGTTCGAATGGATCTGAGTACAGGTATTCTTAAAAAAAATTTACTATTGTCATTATCAAGACAATCTGCCCTGAAAGACAACAATGCGCGTCTTTTGATGTTGGCTGGGTTAGCTTCGCCTGGGATTCTTACTCAGGACACGTGGCCCTGATACCGATAGGCTCTTTATTTTGTTTACTGTTTTAAAAAACGTTACCTCCACACTAGGATTTTCTTCTGAATCGTGGAGGAGTTTACATACATAAATTTCACAAGGACAAATATCCAGATCCGGAACAAGTACTTGTAGGCCGTATACTTCGATCAGTTGGTACATATACTGTTGATCGAAGGCCGTATAAAAACTTGTATCGTGCGGGAATCGAACCCGCGGCCGTTAGCACTGAACACATTGCTGAGCCAATGCGCCATGGAGCCGTCAACTTCAACGTCTTTTTTTTTGTAGAATAACAAACAAGCACACAGTTTACCTAATGGTAAGTGGTTACTGCGGCCCATAGACATCCACATTTACTCTCGACTAAGAATCTACGGAGACCCTTTTACCTCAGGGGTGACAACGCATCTGAATTTTGATCTTAATTGAATATGTATGTATATAAATTTAAATTCGTCACAGCGTTCACTTGCCACCACATGTTCGTTTGGCAACCTTATTCAATTGTAAAATGCAATGCTCTAGACACACAACAGTGTTATATGAAGAAAAAAAGGTAATCGCTGGAATTATGCTAAAAATTAAATTTAACCTTAGATTGCTTGCACGAGGAAGTAGAGTAGGATCGCGTGTACTGCCGCGGTGAGTACGATGTGCGCGCGGAAAACTCCCCGCGGATGGATATCTTATCAGGCACGCAGGGCGTACGTGCGCTGCACCACTACGGACATATCTCTAAGTTCTTTTATAGAATAAGGGTGACGAACGAACACAAAGTCCACCTGATGATAAGTGGATGCTGTGGCCCCTAGACCTCTACATCTATCTTCGATTAAGAACCAAAATACAGATGCTTTAACAACTACGAAGACTAAATAGAATACCTTCTATCCAGTAAATAAATAAATAAATAGTAGATGGTCTCCAGATCTCTACACTCACCATATGAATGACAGCAGCATTAAGCTGCTATTTTACGCTGGTATTCCGTAAGACCGTGGTCTTTCCCCGGTCGAGCTGAGCCCCATTCGTGCTGCAACTATAATAAAGCTGTAGCGTGACTCTTCTACGTTCTTTTAGATTCTAGAATTTTCCGCATCTATTAAACCTTTGATTATATACCTGTCTATATAACCATAGAATTAAATCTTCCTAATCAGCGCTGTTCTATTTCTACCCACCACGTTGTTTCTAAAACTTATTGTTGACGTATAATGTGTACGGTCGTTTTTAAAGATATTAAGACAAATTGAAACGACAGTAACCTAACGGTTAACAGTACGCAATCGCATAGTTGAGACGTGCTGTAAGCCACGGGTTTGAATCCCACACGGAACATTAAATAATTTCGAGAAATATTTAACTTCGGATCTGAGTATTTGTTTACATGCAATTTATGCGTATGATGTATTACGCCTGTACAATACAGGTGATTTCTAGTTTCGGGTAAGATTTTTTTAATATGTTAATCATTATTATTATTTTAATAATAATTATTATTATAAACCTGTAGAACCCAACCAGGTGAAAAGACTGTGTGTGCCCCCCATTATAAGGCTGTAGAAATAATGATAGTAAATATAACTGGTATTTGAACTCATACTATGCTATTGTAGTTGTAAACCCTTACGAATAATAGTAGTCACAAATTGATAAAAAAGTAAATTTTTGTACCAAATTGGGACTACCAGTATCGGTAGTGTAGCTTTTTTTATTATTTAAAGGGCAAACTTCTTAAAATAACTACGCAAAACTTTACGGAATTCAACGCACATTACGAGTTTCGATATTCATTGTTTCTTCGAAACCAGCTGTTCGATTCGCCTACGCAGTGAAATATTTAAAATAATTTTATTTAAAGGGTAAAATAAATATGCCACACAGTGACATTTGCGTTTGTGGTTTAATCGTTTTATGATCAGGAATTCCTATGACTCTAGCAATTCTGCAGTATATTTGCACGTTTTGTTAAGGATGGAATTTTTCGATATATTTTACATAGATTCGCCTTATAAACTTTATGCTATAATACTAGCGGCTGATCGCAGCTCCGTTTGCGTGTAATGGGGAAATATAACCTCAAATGGCTTAGCAAGAGCCTCCGTTATGCCGAAGATATTGCAGCATTAATTTTGAAATAAATATATGGTAAAGTTGAGGATTAATGTTAGACGAAAACACAATTCCGTAAAATTTTCTCGATAGAAAAAAAATCCGAAGTTACCTCCAAACTGAACAATAAATCATGAAACTTTGCATACTAACTGAACTTACTATAAAACAGTGCTTATGTTATTTACTTTTTTTTAAATACCATTATTTTCACTGTAAAAAGAAATTATCTAAACTATCAGCGTCTTGAGCTTGATTCCTGCCGCCCGGTTAGTATCACTTTGGCTTTCGAAGGAGGAAGTTGTGTCGCTTGCGATCAAAATACACACTACGCAACAAGACGACGTAAAATTAAAATGGGAAATAACCGTAATAAAAATAAGAAACGATTGGGTTGGCGTTAAGAAACAGGCATAAATATGATAAACCTAACGAAATAAGTATCTAACGACCTATCTACTTACAGTATTAGTGATTACAAACATGTCAGTACATAGCATATGACACGCGGGGAAGTGAGGGGGAAATTAGAATTTGAGCTGAGTTACTATATCCCCTTAAGTGCAACAGAGAAAAACAAGGCGGGAGATGCAAAGGAGCGTCTTCTTAATACCAATAAAAAACAAAACATCTGCGGCTATCAACCCGCCAGCCAATCGTTAAAACTGTGGCAAATATCCCACGGAGGTTTACGTTTAGCGACTGTTTGGACTTGTTGGACTTTTAATAGTCTGTATCTATATTTAAATTACATGTACATTCATAACATAATTAATTTTTGTAATAAATATGTATCAAAGAGTATCATATCTATTATGCTACATTGGAATGACCACAGCGCTTATATACAGGCAGATCTCAGATTCAAGAGATGTCACTAATCATAAACATGACAAATTATGAAACATATAATAAAGCACTATAAAATTATGAAAATTGTATATAAAATGAAATAAAAAGTGATGAAACTGATACTAAAACTAAAATACAGAGTCTAGGTATCAGAATACCTGCCTCAGATCATAGAGCACTGGCGGACCAAGCCATACGCAGTCCGCACGTTCATGTGAATACAATAAAACTAATTGCAGTAACTGCTCTCTAGATAATCTAGTTGCATGGCTGAATTGATATTCCACAAAATGGAAAATAGTTCAGCTCTTTTGCTGCAAAAAGATATACGACAAATCAAATTTACAAAAAGATTGTGTTACCTTTCATATGACAAGAAATTAAATAACTGGTAATCGCATTATTGCTATTTACTTTTTAAACTTCAAAATTACAATAATAACGGTCATGTTGTTCCAGATTTGTTTACCAACACAGGACCCTCGTAACATATGCGGATCAATCAAGCGACTTACCCGAGTCCTTATCCCAGTTGTCGTTATCACACAAGCGATTGTGTTATAATGTATCTATGTCTATGCGAAATTTTTGGTACCTATATTGTATTAACTCTTATGTCTGAGTTTCGTAGTGACAGACGATTTTTTGTGTGCAAAAATTTCCTCACACAGTAAATCACAGAGGAAATAACGCTGTGGCTTCACCTCTTCAGGCCGGCGGTGGCACGTGATGCTCTATACCTCAAATATAATCTCGTGCATCATTGATAAATTTTGATATTGTAAAGTTTGACTTTCAACTCAAAAAGTAAATTAATGTAAAGTTAAAGCCTATATACGTCTCACTGCTGGGCACAGGCCTCCTCACATTTCTGAGGGGGTGTTAGGGTAAGGAAGTGTCCGCCGCATAGCCGCAATGCGTGTTGGCGACCTTTACATATCATCGAAATTTTTTTTCTTATTTCTCGGACATGCAGGTTTCCTCACGATGTTTTCCTTCACCGCCGAGCACGTGTTAAATCAGAACTTAAAATTGCAATTAATAATTACATTGGTGCTGGCGGGGATCGAACTCGGTTTGCTCGCGTACTGTGAAATTTACAGCGAGCGCTAACTATCTGAGCTACCACGCCTCGTCTTTCACATAGCTGAACATAGGCTTTTTATATTCAACTGACGCCGAAAGTAGGTTGCTAAGTAGACGACATAAAATAATGTATGTTCCGTACATAGGTAATTGTTAAAATGAATGAAACCACAGTTAATTAGCTGGAAATGGTGCATTCCAAATAACTTAACGTTGATGTCATTCCCATTATTTTAAATTGTTGTCTACTAGTGTTAACGATCGTAGAAAGACCACGCGGCTAGCTCCTTAGACGTTTAGCTATTTCGACGCTGCACCCCGTTACCGGTATCATCTACTGAAAGTTAGTGGATTTTTTTGACATTTCTCATAGTCACCTCTTGCGACGACCCATGGGATGGTAATGAAATTCTCTTACACCAACATACAATATATAAACATATGCATTTTATTTATTACAAGCTACCTGTCCTGGCACTTGGACAGACAGACAGAAAACATTTTAAAAATGGTTATTCATGTCTTAATAACATGCATATCACCCCCGTAAGCTCAATTTAAAGCAGTTTTTCGATATTACAGACATACACTTCAATTATATTTATGTGTATGTGTATGTGTATAAGAAGAATTTTACTAAATACAATCATCATCATCATCATCACAGCCTATAAATGTCCACTGCTGAACATAGGACTCCTCCAAAGATTGCCTCGTAGGAGGGATTTTGCCACAGTCGACACGCTTGACGAGCGGGTTGTCAACCGCAGTGTTTTATTATTTTGAGTTGTTATCAGGAAGATGCTGCTGCCCAACACCTGTCGATTTCCCTCTGTCGCCACTCACGACACCCGCGGGGCGACATGGGGTAGTCCATGTTCTTACACTGCCACTACACGGATACTTTGACACACTAATGCATCTTTAAATACACGCTGCATGCTCTATTCGAGTTTTAATTCGTGCTACGAACTTTATGGTTTGCAAGATGATGTTGTGACTAGAATTAAGAAAGGAACGCTTCGGTGGTTTGGTCATGTGGAAAGAATGAATGAGGAAAGAGTGACAAAGATTATTTTTTCATTTTAAAAGATTATTATGTTGCAGAAGTGAATAGCAGAGTCGAAAAGGGACGTCCTAGGCGAAAATTTATCGACCAAATTGGCGTTTTATCGAAAACGGGCCAAATTAGGAGTTCCTTTAACCGACGAGCATGTATGCGTTGGTATATGGATGTGAAGGAGGCCAGAGAGGTGTCTCAGGATCGTGCCAAATTGAAGTCGGTAGTCTCTGCCTACCCCTCTGGGTGACAGGCGTGGGTGTTTATGTTACGTTTTTTAAAATTTTGTGCAGTCCAAACGAATTCTTTGCAGGCATTTTTTTCAATATAAGTTACGTCACTATTAAAGTTTTCTTCCTTTATCAACCTTCTTATGTGTGGACCATCAAAAATTCCGGTATTGAGTTTCTCTGTGCTCAAATTATAGATGTTTTTTAGAGATGTATTTAAAACAATTACCATCCTTGTTCAGAGGTTTGACATAATGTTTCATAAGCCCTAGTTTGATATGTAAAGGTTGCCAGTATTATGCGATCCCTGGGCACAAGGGTTCCATAGCTTGGGGTACTGGCGCTCCGCCGGGTTTCTTTTATTTATTCCATTTATATCAATCATACACAAAAAAAAATCACCTTGATGATTGGAATGTTCCCGCCAGCCACATCATTATTGTTTGATACTATTAATGGGATCTTTTCTTTGGCGCCATTCCATTTGAGTTATTCCATTGAGTTAACCTCAAAGATTCCACAAATGTTTTACATACCATATGAGGGACCCAGTACTTCTCATGGCACTGGTGCCAAGGGAATCCAAAGTAATCAAAATACAAATCTTTTATGAACTCCGACACACCGAATCTATAATTTTGGAATGTACACCACAGACTCGACGTGGATATTGTTAAACAAATAACTTTTTTAAAAAACAGCTCAGTTGATTTGAAGTTTAAATGAAACTAGTATAAAAATATGTCTGACAGCTGTATCTCAAAAATTAGAGCTGCTAAAGAAAAAACGAAGGTAGATTTGAAATCAGCGATACGAAATTAGTAAACAACGGGCTTTATGCCTCCAGACAACAAAAATATTTTAATTTTGTTCCCTTGTGACAGAGTAAAGCCGATTTCAGAAATTTCCTTCGAAATATTTGAAAAATATATGAGTGGTTTGGTTTCAAATTTGGTCAAATCCATATTACGTAAGATTCCACAATGGTATAATTTGTGTTTTTTTAATATGGCAACCTTTAACGAAATGTAAGTTTAAGGCGGGTAATTCGAACGACGTATTTAAAAATATTTACGGGCAAATGAACCTTGTCTCCGTACAAAAAAAGCCAGGATTATAATTTCAAATTTGGATTTGGCTGCTTTTGATTCTCAAGTTATTATTTGACCTGATTTGAAAGTTCGGGTTTTGGATATGGCTGAATTTCAATGATTTTTCTAGTTTCGAAAATAAATGTCACCGTCAGCCAGTGGTTGTCAAATTTGTTACAAACGATTAAAGTTATACGATGGAAAAATAATACAAAGAATTTAAAATGTAGAAATTATTCAATTTTAACTGAAAATTAGATTTTTAACTTTTTGTCAGAAATCTCATCGATAGGCGTATAAAATTTAGAAATTGTGAAGATCTTCAAGGAAGTGCATTTCTGAAGGCTTGAGTTTTTGTATAAACTCTGATAGATTTTCTGTTCCAAAATTTTTTTTTCGATCTCCACCTTCCTGCGATATCGACGACTCCAATGTCCTACGACAAATGGGTATATAATACCTTCTGCGTGCGTAATAAACGACATTAAATGCTGTTTTTAGCTCTGGTGCCTATTTTAGGGCGACGACGGCTGTCTAACGATGATTTCGTATGTTGTAAAATGAAGTTACCCTGATCTTTATTTGACTTTGTTCGGTAAAAGGCAGAATAAAATGCAATAATATCATTTTTTCTAAGCGATGTGTTTCTGTATGCCTTGGAATAATGATCACAAGATTCTTTGATATTTGAGGGAGCTTTAGGAGAGTATCTGAAATATAAATGTTTAATAAGCAAAACACTGACGTGTATATATGCGAAACCAGGCTTCACACCAATGAGTTTAGTTATTTATTATTATGTGTAGTAGGTACTACATGGCAATAGTGTAAAGAAACCGGACACCAGTACGATATGTACCGTATATAAGTAAATTTAAAACGTTGCATCACTTCAGTCAAATATTCACAAATCACACATTCAACGCAAACCCAAACAACCCAGGTTATAAAACGTTGAGTTCCACTGCTCACAAATGCATGGCGACACGAAGTTCAAAGTTTACTTACCGAGAAAGTTTTTCCGCGTTACGCTTCCACTTGTATTAACTGTTTTTTTCGATGTAGTAACTGTTTCTTTGATAAATTATCTTTAGTTTCCTATATTTCTTGAGGATTTGTATCCATTTACAATAATTTTATTTTATTAAAACGCAGAGAAACACTCGTCATCACAAACACGGCAACTGACAGAAAGTCAACATGACGGTTGGCACCATACTGAGTACTGAATCCTGATTGGTCGAAATGGATTTATCTAAATTTGATAATGAACTATCAAAGATTTAACCGATATTGATGCCAATGGTACTTTTGGAAGTAGGTTACACAGGCAAAGGCGTGGCTTTAGCCAGTTTTAATTTTAAAAAAGTGTTTCTTTTTACATAGCGAATCTAGCCAACCAAAAAATATATTTTTTTAACTGACAATGCGTCAGTTAAAAAAATATATTTTTTGGAATTATCCAAACTTAAAACTAAACCACTCATATATCTTCGACTTCTCGTATTGCGATCATGGAGTGTATGATATCATAACTTTATTTTTATTTTATTTCTTCGTTTTTCTTGTTTTACTTTTGACAGTCTCTTTCATTTTCCTTAGTTTTCGCCTTGGTTTCCATGTTTTATTTTAAAATGGCATACAAAGTTCAATGCACAATTAAGATATCCTTTCACTTTCGTCGTGACTTCTCTTGAACATTTCGTACACACTGCTGTGATTTTATTAGACGTAGACTCTTCAGGCAAATACTTGAAATATGTTTCATCAACTAAGAGAAGCTGCGCTTAAGAAAACGACGAGCAGTCGGCAGCGTCGGTTAGTGATATAAAAGCGGCTCTTCATGTTGGCCAACATAGTGGCGAATGTTGTGGCAAAGATATTAGCCAAGAGTTTGTGATGGCGTCCACGTCTTGGAAGGTTGTTCAGTTTGCTTCGGTTCAAGCCAAAGTGCAGACGAATTTATTAAAATGGATATTGAGGCGCTGAAAGCTGCTGCAGTTTATTTATTCACATCATACCGCAACTTCGTGAATGTGTAAATGTAATTATTATTTTAATTTATTTTTACTAGAATTTTTATTTTTGTGATTTTTATTTCTTTGGTTCCACAAACAATTTTCAGTTAGCTATAAAACGAAAAGTTTCTTCATTGGTCATTGTTATTGCCATTTTGTATACACTAGCTACAAAGCGAAAATAAAATTTAAATTAGGTGATTGCAATCACTCTGGGAGCTCGTAGCCAACTAAACGCGCGCCCAGTGCTACCAACTCTTAAAAATATTTAATGCTAAATCCATGTTTGTAAAATGCTAAAACTGTCTTAAAATTTGTGGAATATGCTAAAGAAAAAGGTTAACACGATTTTAAATATTTTATTTAACAAAATGGTATAATATTCATAGACAACAATCAGTGATTCCGTAATACAAACAAAATATTCAGATCCTCGTCGGTATGTTCTTAGTCAGGAGCCATAAGTGGGTCTAGAGCAGAAGACGAGGACGCATTTAACCCTATCTTATGTAATATTGGATCAGGTATGTCGTAGGAGTGACAGCATTTGTTTACCCTTTTCAGTCCAAATCCTACGTACAAAATTGCGTTTAATGTTGTTAAAGACAAACTGTTTCTCAGTTTTTTTAACCCAGTTAACTTGGCTGAATATACGCTCAATATCAGCGTTTGAATGTGGCAACGTCAGCAACATTGTTGCAAATCCAGCTAGTTCCAAGAAGGGATTGTTTCCTGCAGCGTCCTTGAAGTCTAGAACTCACACCAAAATTCAATGGTGGATGAAGTACACTGCCACTGCATAAGATCAATGTTTCGTCACTGTGATACAATTTTACCGATTTTTGTTGCATCCGTAGTAAACTCCTGCGCTATTTCTAATATTTCTGGTTTTAAAACCTTCAGCGTTTCTTGTATGTACAGAAAACATATAATTTTTTTGTAGTATTGCAAGGTTTGCTGGCAATCTTGCTTGTAATTCATGTACAAGTTTAAGGGTAAAGTTAACGAATCACCGTCTTAGGTTTTGTTCTACCTCTTGCGCTAAATCATATTCCCTTAACTTTGCCTCGAAAACGTAGCCCATTGGTTTTAAATAAAGTAAATAGAGATGATTTACAGGATCATACGTGTTGTACAAAATTTCCGCCATGTGACAATGTTCATTTCCTCTGGCAACTTAAACAAAAGTTTTAATTCGTTCCATTGTTCTATGTAAAATAATATCATTGTAAATATTTTAATAGCATTTTAGTGTCACGATTGTTTGTAGTTAGTTATAATAACATTACCTGCCTACCTAGATTCAATATGATTCAAACAACTTGGCCATTTAGATAATTCAAATCACTTAGTACTTTCCCACATGGGAATAGAGACCAAAATCGTACGTGGACTTGACAGAATATAACCTATATATTACAAATAGTGGGACATAGGGAACAAATGTGCCGTTTTATCGTAATAGCTATTTAAAAAAATGTAATATCGAAACTAAATTTACCTATGTACATGTCACTGCGTTTTCACTTTAAGCTTAGTAATTAATGGATATGTAAAATAAAACATACAATGCCTTGATAAGTAAATAGTTATTTAC
>DWHP01009065.1:0-10334 GCA_018247895.1 Parnassius honrathi | reverse complement strand
TTATTAAATTGTATTAAGAAACATCTATTTTTTAATACTTGGTTTTATTTATTAGGTGTCCATTAAAATTGGTTGAGGGGTTTAATAAAAACATATCAAACAGACAAGACTTATCACACCTTTATTATATTAGTAGGTAATTTAATAGGAAATATTTACACTTAAATGGCTATAAATATGTGTATATAATATAAATACCTATAATCCCAGGTTACTAACTTTTTTCACCAGAGGTGGCAACACCTTACACGAAAAGAAGATTAACTTTAAATGATTTAGATTACTTAAGATGTACTTTTTTGCGGTGGATGACGTCACGCAGCTGTTTATTGTATTTATATATATGTAATTATGACAAGGTTCCATCGCAATATTAACTTGCGGGGCTTATATCATTTTTTGCTTTCATGATTTGTTTAAGAACCAGTCATCATGTGTCAGAATAAGTGCCATCATTCGCCAGATATTTTCATTGATTCGGAAACCAAGCTCTCCCTCTGCTCTACGCCCTAGAGAATAAAAACACCTGAAGAAAGAAAACATCGCTCTGAATGTTTCCACTGCATGGTTATCCAACCAGAAAAAGGATCAAAGAAATGACATTTTTAGCTTCATCATTACATCCCTTTACTAATCCCTGCTGTACATAGGCTTCCCCCAAGGAATGCCACAAAGCACGGTCCTGAGCCACCTGCATCCTTCAACTTCCTGGATATCTTACCAGGTCATCACTCCCTCTAGTGGGTCTACACTACGCCTACCGGTACGAAACTGCCACTCAAGAACCTTTTTTCCCCATCAGTTGTCGGTTTTTCGGGCTATATGGTCGGCCCATTGCCACTTCAGCTAACTAATCCGTTGGGGTATGTCGTTTACTCTGGTTCTACTGCGGATATCCTCATTTTTAAGTTTATAACGCAGAGAAACCCCGAGCATAGCCCTCTCCAGAGCTAGCCGAGCAACCTTGACTGTCCTCATACGGCCAGCAGTGAACGACCACGTCTCAGATCCGTAAGTTATCACTGGCAACACGCACTGGTTGTATAAACTAGTTTTCAGGTTTTGAGGTATATCTGACGAGAAGAAGTATCGTAATTTCTCGAACGCTGCACAACCGAGTTGAATCCGTCGATATTTAGTCGGACTATATGTTTATTTGTTTTTAGGTAAACGTACTCGTCAACAACTTCGAGCACTAACTCCCAACAACTACCGGCACAGGCGTGACATGGACATTACACATGATCTTTGTTTTGTCCATGTTCTTCTAAATCTATCTTAAAACCTATCCGTTGGGAGACACTATTGAGGTCATTGAGTATATGATCGGCAAATCGAAGGTGGGCAATGTATTCGCCTTTGATGTTAATATCTTTCCAGTTCAGTAGCTGGAAAACATCTTCCGATGCAGCGGTGAAGAGTTTGGCGGATATAACGTCACCTTGTCTTACACCTCTCTGCAGTTGGATAGGTTTCGTACTCTGGTTCTGTATTCGCATAGGATGTCTACGATAGCCCTACTGTACAAACACTTCAGCACTTCGATACAACCACAGTCAACTTGGCACCGCTTAAAGGACTGTAGCACCGCCCAAATTTCGACTTAGTCCAAGACTTTTTCACAGTCTATATAAGCAAGGCAAAATGGCAGATTGTACTCTTCGGTCTTCTGTACAATCTGTCGCAGGATATGTATGTGTTCTATAGTTCTTAAGCCTTGTTCGGCTCGTCGTTGAGTCTGCGTACGTGACGATTCGTAATAACTCGAAAACAGCACGTAGTCGGGGCTCAGAAACGAAATTGACCTGGAGTTTTTTAAGAGAGCGTTATCGGCTTTCTTGAAGAACAAGACCACTACACTTCAGCTCCAAGTCTCCGGAGTTGTGCCACCACGAAAGACGGAATAGAAGAGCTTCTGAAGGACTTTACGTAACTGCCCTTAGAACCTCTCAATCTCACTCAAATTCTCAGAAAACGATGCTGCCACATTCATTCTTCAGCTTTGACAATTGGCTCTCTCTGGCAGACAGATCTCTGGCAAAGACTTTGGAGCCCTGGTTCCGCTCGATCGTTTCTTCAATATGAGCAGTATTAAATAATTTACGTAAGTCTCGGCGCATGCATTTGGAGATCTGTCTGTTCAGTTGCCTGTATGCTGTCAAATCTGTTGAAGAGTGCAGCTTCATTTTCCGTCTAACAGCCTTGAGATTAAGAGTGCGATCGGAGAGTTTTTGTGTTCTTTTGCGACGAGTCTTGCAAAACTTAACTCCGATCGCGTGGACAGTTTCCACGAGTTTATCGTTCTTATCGTCCACTACATTGCAGTCTTTTAGGCACTGAAATTGGTTTTATAACACGAGCTGAAAGGTTTCGGCACTTTTGATTAGAGCATGAGGGGGACGGAGCGTTGACTTCATTAGATGAGACCTCTCCAACTTAACGTTTGGGTTCAGTGTGCCTCTAACCATTCGGGGATCGCCGCCGGTTTTCACCCTCGCTATCACTGCGACATCACTGAACAGTTGCCGTCTAGTCGTTATAATGAAGTCAATCTTATTTTTTGTCGAACCGTCGGGGCTCGACCAGATCCACTTTCTGTGGGGCCTCTTCTGGAAGAAAGAGTTCGTCATAAACAGTCCACAAAGTCGGCTAGCTACTGGCCCCTTGTGTTCCGTTGCTCAATCCCGAATTTCCCTACCGTCAGCTCACCATTTCTTGTGCCTAGTTTTGCGTTGAAGTCTCCCATTAACACCCTATAGTGGAATTTGGAGGAATGCATGGCTGTAGAAGTATCATAGAGAATAACTAGAAATATAATAGAGGTTGGTGCTTAGACCTGTATAAACTTCAGCGAATACCGTTTGGTGATTCTTTCTTCCACCTAGCCAGGAATAGCGCTGCCCCCAGGGACTGTGAGCCGTTTACTTGTGTCGTTGCTCATAGAGGGTGTTTCCATAGTTGCCACGCTTTGCGAGTGGGTTGGCAACGGCAGGTTTTTTGATGTACAATTGTTGTTATCAGGAAGATGCTGCTGCCCATCTCCTACCGTTTTCCCTCTGTCGCCTTTTACGACATCCACGAGGATTCTTAACCGCCACTACATGACAGTAATTTTTAGCTTACTTATAAAAAAGGGATGAAAAATATAAAAACTTGTATGAGAGCCGGTGTTTACTCAAAAATATTGGTATTCCTACGTTCTTTGTTTGTTGAATTACTTTAAAGATGCTCCTTTAACTGATTCTGAAGAGCTAGGTTTAGAATTGGTATACACATGTTAAACATGGTATTACGTTTTTAATTTAATACTTTACTGATAATAAATAACAATACAAATATTATAAAGATGTTTTATTTTCTCCGAATATGAAATACAGTAACATAGGAAATCCAAATCGAATGAAAGTCTCATAACGTTGAGCAAGGTCCTAGACACAATACACATAAATAAGCCCAATATACTCATTTTTTTCGGTACCGAAATTATTTGGGTGAATGTATTAGTAATATGTAGGTATAATGATACCGTAAAAAATATAGGTATAATTCTTTTTATAACAGTACCACAATCGTAATTCTCAACCGTTTTGCTTCTACCTTTAAATCGAAGCTGTATTGTAATTCTATACCGGTATCATATCCTTATACCTTTACCACTTTTAACCCCTGCTGCTATCCATGGATATATTTAACCAACCTTCAGGTAAGTAGCATGGACTTGATGGAAGCAGGTGACTTAACCAGTGGATTTTTGGGTCCTTTAATGGTGATAATAATAGGTAAAAAGTATCTAAACGTCAACATGATTATAAAGTTTGTATTTAGCTGTCATTCCAGCATTCAAATGTTTTTAGTATCTGTATTAGAATTGACAACAAAGCTGCTGACTGAATGTGTTGATTTAAAAATTCTGCATTAATCAGCATAATTTCCTACATTTAATTACACGGGTTAAACGTTAAGTACTTCTAGTGTACATTAAGTCTTGTAATATATTATACTGTAACTGTTTTATTTATAGACCTTTAATAACTTTATTTTTTATAGACCTGATGGTAAGTGGATACTGTGACCCATAGCCATCTACATTTATCTTCGATTAAGAATCAAAATGCAGATGCGTTGTCACCCCTGAGGATCAAGAAGTCAATGCCTCGTTTCCAGTAAAAAGAGTCTCCAGTTCTCTAAACTTATCATACGAATCACTGCAACATTAAGCAGCTATTTTAGGCTGGTATTCTTTGAGAGCGTTGTTCTTGCCCGCTTATGCCGACCCATTCCATGCAGTATTGCTCTCCCACGTGAATACATATAACATTTGTAGGATTTATGACTTTTCTCTATAGACATTAACCCGTGACATAAACAATACATTATGTTATTTATAAACCTGGACATGTGATTTATTTTACGATATGTTTTTATGTTAGTGGTATTTCAAAATGTCGGGCATTATAAATTAGTGTTTCATTTGAGAGCAGTGCAAAGTTATATTATTTTTATATTTTTCGTTATTTACGTGGTAGAGTCATGTTGATGCTATACTGTGGTTGCCAACTCACTAGTTGGTACGTAGAAACAGCAGTTTGTTACTGTAGATTTTTATAATTTTCGATCCTATTGGGAAAATTCGGCTGCCCATCTCTTGTTTTAGTTTCCCTCTGTCGCCTCGTATGACACCCACGAGATGAGACGGGATAGTGGACATTCTAACAACACCACTACACGTTAGCAAAATCCAGTCACAAAGTTCTCCCACTAGTATGGCTAGTTTAGACGATGCGAGCTGCTGACTAGACAGTAGACAGCTACTCCGCTTGTCTACTCGTACGCCATTGCTGTCTACACGACACTAGTAGCTGCTGTCCAGTCTTGCGAGTTGCCGCGATGTCGAGTGAACGTGTTATAAAAAAAGCACTGGCGAGATACTGCCGAACGCGTCTTAACTATGCGAGCGACAGCCGAGCTGCTGTCATGTACTAGTTACTGGCAGGTGAGCATGCGAGTGAAAACAAAAAATGTTGAAGTAACTCGGATGCGAGCTACTGTCCAACTCGCACGTGTGAGTTACTCGTAAGTGACGTGCAAACAGTGCGAGTTACTGCAGTGCGGCTACTCGGCAGGCTGACTCGTACGCTAGCTCGCACTGTGTAAACTAACCAGTAGTTCTTAGGCTTTCTGTATCTATTCGTATGTAGTGGATAGAGACGTCACGCATCGTGACATACATTTGATGAGCTATGACTCTATGAACTGACGTCAAGTTTCCCTGCACATTGAATACGCAATAACGTTGTGGTACTAAAGCCAGAAATTGAACGATTTTGTTAAGGCGCTACTCCTAGCGAACGACCTTGAGCATTCGGTCTGCCTATGCTTCTACACTCCACGCGTTCTCACCCAAATTTTAAAATATTTTCTTTATAAAATCGAATTTTAGTCCTTTCAAAAAATTCAATAGATCAAAACGCTCATTAGCAAATTGCCTATCTATTAGTGTCAATTGCAAAATACGAGTATAATAATGCTTACTTTATGAGGAGATGCATGTTATCAATAAATATTTTGCATTTCTGTGGCTTACTTGTAGGGAGATTCATCAAGTATTCACTCCTTTTAAAAAAATGAAATTGTCTATTATGGATTATATAGAAACTTAATAGATTTTTCATTGGTTGATATATCTTTTTAAGAACAAGTAGATAGCTCCTAAAACCTCACAAATAATGACCAGCGCGGCATTTTACTCAAACACGCACCTTAATATCGGTATTTAATTAATAGTACCTTGTAGTTAGAATATCCACTACCCATATCATCCCGTGGGTGTCGTAAAAATCGACAGAGAGAAACTGATCGGGAGGTGAACAGCAGCGGCTTCCTAATAATTGACTAAAAATCAAAAATTGCAATTATCAACTACTATTCCTACGCACATTTTACTACTAAATAAGGACGTGTATTGACGGAAATAAAGTCTTTATTACATTATCATAAGGTAGTACTTATTTACCTTTCTACTAGACTTACAATGAATTAGAATATTACAATGAATGAAAAAATGCGGGCTTTCTGGTTGATAGCCGAATATTAGGCAAAACTATTCGGCCGGGAATGAAGTAGTATTTATTTAGAGCATCTATATTCTCTGAAGCTGGGAATATCTACGAGCATAAAAGGAGAAAACAATATAACTGGTCGTGTCCGCAAGCTGACAACGGTTGGCAGTTATCATCATGCCCGCATGGCCGTAGAGAGAGGCCGCTCGCCGCTTCCCCAAGTAAGTGCTCGTTCCTATTTATGAGCTGTTTTATTTGTTGTTCCTTTTCCGTAACAGATCACATCCCGTCGTATCGGCTAACGCATTATAGCAAGTATATTGTCCAAAGTCCGCCACGTGGACGTCCGCCATTTTGTTTTGGTTCATTTTGAACCACGCTATACATTCCACTAGATCGTTTGCCCCGCCATACCTTTCGTCATCGGCCCAACCATACTTTTGGTTCCGTGCTCAGTCCCTTTTTTCCTTCAAAAATCTACCCAAAACTTATTAATTGGAACTCTTAATATTTCCCATAATAATTCCCGTCCTCAATTGTATACATCCTACATATTCTCAACCGTCATTACATTTTGTTTCATTCTTATGTATTAGTGTACAATAAAAAAATATATATTGATTGATTGAGAAAACTACTGTCTGAAAATGCAGAGAAATAAGTATTTCTGCACCACAACCTTTCACCTTAATTAATGTAATTCAAGTACATTTATCTGATAACTTTTGTTTTAATTTTTATAATACAGACGTTGATTGTGTACGTACGACTTCTTTAATGATTACAAGAACAATTCATTATTCTAAAATAAGTAAATATTTTCAATTTACCAATTATCTGACTACAACAAAATATCTTGCTTAAAAATTCGGTAATCGGCCGAATAGTACCTAGATATTCTGTGTTCGACCGCATAGGACGAAAATAGTCGAATAAGCTGAATATCGAATAATAGCTAAATATTCGTAGCAAGGCTACTGCTTACATAACTTTGTTTAGTTAGAAAAAATCTAGGTAGCTACGTTTTCTTAACTCGCTGTAACAGTGACTCCACAGGTTAGAACAACTATAACAATGACGTGCGTCTACGTTGTTAGTGCGGAACATTAAACAGCTTTATGTCACGAAACCAACCTTCGATAGGCCAGTAAAATGGTAATAAGCCATCAAATTGAGTACAAAAATAGAGCATGACCAAAGCGTGAGCCTAATACATCTGCTTGGTTTTATGCTTGCATGATAAATGTGGTTAAAATGATAGTTAAAATCTTAGTTAATTTTTACATTTTATTAAATTACTAGTGAATCGCCCCGGCTTCACCTCGATGGGATGCATTAACATGGCTTACTTCCTAAGACAGTTAAAAATATTTTGTTTTGATAGGAGAAGGGTGACAAAAGAGCACACAGTTCACCTGATGGTAAGTAGTTGCTGTGGCCCATAGACATCTACATTTATCCTCGATTACGAATCAAAATGCAAATGCGCTGTCACCTGTGAGTACTAATATGGAATGCCTACTTTCCACTAAAAAGGGTCTCCGGTTCTCTACAATCACAAATTACGCTGGTCTTCCGTGAGAGCGTGGTCTTTCCCTGGTCGAGCCGACCCATTCGTACTAAAATTATGCTGCTATCAGTAGCTGCAGCATGACTGTAACAACGTATAAACAATATATAATTATTTCATCAGTTTATGGTTTTTTAAAAAACGGTTTCAAGTTTTACGGATAAATTGTAATAAGTATGGTAAATTACAATATACCCCTTTATTGTCACAAATACTAAATATACAGTTATTTATTCCTTAATGACATACAATGTATGTTTAATTACATACATTGTATGTCTAACTAAAATTGTCATTATTTGTTGATCGGTACGGCATACGACACAGCAGCATAAACAATGTATTTGTTTTAGTGTGGATCTATCCCGCAAATGTTTGAATTTCCTTTTATTTTTATTGTGTTTTATTGATTTAATATTTTACTAAACCTATAAGTCAATTTGTTACTAATACTTATGGACCTACAAATATGGTATTTGGTACTTACAGGCTAAAGTGGCAATGGGCTGGTCACATCTGTCGCAGAAGTGACAACCGTTGGAGTAGTCGCGTCATAGAGTGGAGACCGCGTTTAGGTAAACTTGGTGTGGATGCAAGAAAAAACACATAATAAACAATAATAATAAGCGACAGTAACCTAATAGCAGGGCGCGGACTGTGAAATCAAAAAAGTCGTGCGTTTGAATCCGCCATTCGACTACCGGCGTGAACCACTCGTAACACAAGCAATTTAAGCTTACCACGAGTGGTTAGGGTGAATACTAATAATGTTTATAGCATTTTTCACATTATTTTACAAAGAAAAAAAGACGTGCCGGTCGTCGCAACGGGACGCGTGAAGCTGAAGATCGGGCTAACTGGCGCGCCTTGAGAGAGGCCTATTTCCAGCAGTGGACTGCCATAGGCTCATGATGATGTCTCTGCTAGAAATAAATAAAATTAAATAATAAAATTTTTAACTTAATATAAGGCAGTTATTTCGATTTTACAAATTGTGTGTACACAAACACTATTTGTACACTATAAAAAACTACACGAGACACCATCATCATTACAGCCCTTCACAAGTCCACTGCTGAACATAGGCCACCCCCAAGTAATGCCACAAAGCACGGTCTTGAGCCACCTGCATTCATCGACTTCCTGCATGTCTTACCATCTGGTACTCACTCCATCTAGTGGGGGATGCCCCACACTTCGCCTGCCGGTACGGGACTGCCACTCGAGAACCCTTTTTATCCATCGGTTATCGGTTCTTAGAGCTTTGTGGCTGGCCCATTGCCACCTCAGTTTACTAATCCGTTGGGTTATGTTGGTTACTCTGGTTCTACTGCGGATATCCTCATTCCTAAGTTTATCACGCAGAGAAACTCTGAGCGTAGCCCCCTCCAAAGCTCGCTGAGCGACTTTGAGCATTCTCATACGGCTGGCAGTGAATGACCATGTCTCAGATCCATAGGTCATCACTGTTAACACGCACTGGTTGTACAACCTAGTTTTGAGAATTTGGGGTATGCCTGACGAGAAGATGAATCATCATCTCCAGAATGCTGCCCAGCCGAGTTGAGTCCGTCGATTGACCTCTCGGTCGAATTTGTACTTACCTAGTCGGACTACTTGTCTCAGGAAAAAAGACTCTTCAACAACTTTGAGCTTAGTGCGCCAAACAACTATAGGCATAGGTGTAACGTAGACATTGCACATGACTTTCGTTTTGTCCATGTTTATCTTAAGACCTATCCATTGGGAGACACTATAGAGGTCATTGAGCATAGTGCTTAGGTCCTCCAGCGATTCTGCCATAAGGACCATATCGTCGGCAAATCAAAGGTGAGTGATGTACTCGCTATTGACGTTAATACCGTATCCTTTCCAGTCCAGTAGCTTGGTGAAGGGTTTCCTGGATATTACGTCACCCTGTCTTATACCTTTCTGCAGTTGGAAAGGTTTCGTACTCTGCTTCCGTAATCGGATGGCCATTGCAGCCAGTACATACACTTCTACACTTTGATATACCGACAGTCCACTTGACACCGCTGAAAGGACTGCAGCACCGCCGAATTTCGACGGAATCAAAGGCGTTCTCATAGTTCACAAGTTTTCTCATAGCCAACAAAGTGACAGATTGAATTATATTATAAGAATTTCGTAATACCAGATGAATTGGCACCTGCCGCGTGTGTCATAAGAAGCGACTATAAAAGGCTATGTCTGGTGGTAGTATCTCGTTTACTCCAGACGTAAAATACTCATAGTGGCAATGGGCAACATCTTTAAAAGGTGCGAGCCGTCTGGTACTCTAATCGTCAATCCACTCACCATGGCAAACCCACCCTACAACAGGAGAGTCTTAAGAAGAAATAAAATATCCATACCGCGTCGGGGAAATGGGTTAAAGTTGTGAGACGCCTTAACTTTTTTTTTAACAAAATAAGGGTGACAAACAAGCACACAAGTACCCCTGATGTTGAGGGAATGCTGTGAACCATAGACGTCTTCATTTATCCTTGAATTAAGAATCGAAATTCGGATGCGTTGTCGTCCCTGAGAACTAAAATAAAGTACGAGGCATTTCATTTTAGTCCTCAGCGGTAACAATGCATTTGCACTTTGATTCTTCATCATCAACATTATTACAGCCCTTCACAAGTCCACTGCTGAACATAGGCCTCCCCCAAGGTATGCCACAAAGCACGGTCCTGAGC
>DWHP01009064.1:0-10334 GCA_018247895.1 Parnassius honrathi | reverse complement strand
AAGAACCGACAACCGTTGGGGAAAAAAGGTTCTCGAGTGGCAGCCTCGTACCGGTAGGCGAAGTGTAGGGCGATCCCCCACTAGATGGGGTGACGACCTGGTATGACATGCAGGAAGTCCATGGATGCAGGTGGCTCAGGACCGTGCTTTGTGGCACACCTTGGGGGGGGGCTATGTTCAGCAGTGGACTTGTGAAGGGCTGTAATGATGATGAAATTATACATTACCACATGGGCTCCGTAAACCAATAACACGTTCATCACGATCTCTACGCAATAAATTCCAATGCACACTGCATCTTCTAGCTCGCTGATCGATCCGTGATACATCATTGTGAAACCAACGTCATGGTGGACAGAGTAACTGTAGATCCCAATCATGAACGCCGAAAATATCTGCAAAAATTAATAATTTACGTGCTGGATTGCGGAAATCTGAACTCTATGTGCAAAAAAATCTGCTGGTTTTCTTGCTCTCTCTGTTGGTTGAGATAGCTGAGGGGTTCAGCGCTCGCAGCTCGCTCGCACTCAATTACTTATTGCGCAACCGAACTAGGTTCGAACCAATTTTAGTGTTAAGATATAATTTATAATATCCAAATTAATTTATTTTTTTAAATTGTTTTAAGTCGGCAATTACTTTTTACCCGACTGCCAAGGTAGGGTTATGTTTTTCGCGCGATCTTGTATGTTTGGAAATTTCTTTATTTCGACAATTAATATATGGTTTTATTATATATAAACAAAGTAAAATCTACTTCGGTTTAACAGAATATATTATGAGCTGAAAGCCTAAGTAAAATAGCCTAAGTGAAATATTAAATTTAGTAGCACACGGGACCCAATTACGAATTATAAACCGAAAGAAAATTAATGGGTTCCGCTTGCTACTAAACTCAATATATAACTTAGGCTTTCAGCTCATAATATATTCTGTTAAACCGAAGTAGATTTTACTTTGTTAAAAGTTTTTTTTTTAATTTTGTTTTCTTTACTCAATATTGTTTCGATATTTTAGTGCATTACTTTTAAATTGTCCTTTTGCAGTCGGATTTATGATTTTTTTAATTATTTATTTTATATTTAAAGCTTAATTTTTGAAATCCTCAATCAATTTCAACAGTCTATTATAAAGATTTATAAAATAATTAAAAATTCAGTAAAAGTCATTTAAATAAATTTTCTACCTATTGTATAAAGACAAACAGTAATTCTAACGTGGGACCTTCGACAAATAAGTACATTGACCCATAAATGGCCGTATACACGACAACAATCACATTAAAAGTAATAATATAGACGTACGACCGACCAATTTATTTAAAGGTCAATGCACTATTATGTATATACTGTAATGCACTCGTAAAAAATACAAACAAATCCACATAGTAAAAATCCGTCCGAGAAATTTATGGTCATATATTATTTGTTTTTAATCACATAAATTTCATGACCTTGTCTGCATCCGTAGCTGCTCTCAGATTTATATAATAATGTTATCGACTAATTGAGATCAACATATCTTAGTCTAGGGTCAAGTTTAGATCAAGTTTGAGATGTTCTTTGAACGTTTGCTTTGATCCCTCATAAATGTGGTTATCACTTCTATACTATTTTAGACGATCGACGTTCAAGGATTCAGTTAGGCTTTCACGACAATTTTTTGTTAGATTGACAGTGAAAAATTAGTACGTAGTTCACATGACGGGAAGTAGATTCTTCAGCCGATAATAATGCCTTTCAGACTGAATTTTGGTCACGGCGGCCAGTTTCAACGGAGACTAGCCACTTCGCTAGACATGATTACAGTGCCCGAGTTTATGCGCAAGCACAGGTGCACTCTCTATTCCCTCACTCACATAGTCCGATGGGACGGCAAGCCGACACGACCGTAAAGAATCAGGCGCAGGATCAATGGCTTTACGTGCTTTCCGAGGCACGGTGGTGAAACTTCGCCCACTTTCTGACTCCAAGCTGCTGTTAGAATTTCTTGACAGAAAAAGCCAATTTCAGTCATGATCAGATCATGTGAAAATTACGCAGTACAAAGTGGTTAAACATTCAAGATTTCATTTTTGGATAATTTTTTTTTGTTTTTTGGTTTAAATAATATACTGCTTCAAGGGTGCTTCAAGGATTACGTTGGTCGGTGGGTAATGGCGGAACTGAAGCACAAAGTGCGGATGATCTCCGAGAGAAAAAATAACTTGCGAGGTGCGGTAACAATTACAAGATATAAGAAAAAACTTATATACACGAAATTACTTGATATGAGACAAATAGCCACTAGGTGTACCAAAGTAAGTGTGAAATACATGTTCATATCTAGTTATTATATTAAAGACGAAAAATATAATATTATGCGGATATATACGAATACAATATGAGAAATCTTGCTCGAAGGACCAGAAAGTAATTTTACATTTAAGTTTTATTTCAGTCTTTTTTACTGTAACTATAAGATTACTTTTACAAATAATTAAGTTAGGTACACCTGAGTGGAGGTATTTAGTACATATTTTGAGGAGCGGATCAGCAACCGACAGTCGTATATATGGAATGACTATTTTTGAATATCTAACGACTATCACATTCAATATTGCACGTACGTAGACGAAAATACCACGCGATATTGAAATACACTTAGCCACCGAAAAAATTATTACATAATAACTTCTGAAGTCGGGGCTTTAATTCTTCCGTACACTATATCTTAAATTATATTTCGGAACTGTGGTGCGTGGCCAATGTGAAATTTATTTTTTAAGTTTTGAAGTTAGTAATTCATTTTTTATTTAGAAATTAAATGATTTTATCGCATTATTAACGTTCTGATGTGACGACAGTCTAAAAGTTATGGTAAACGTTGACTTAACTGTATGTAAAATGTCTTTAGAAAATTGTCAATCATTATTAAGATTCCTGTAATCAAACATAATGAAAGTGTTATTTGACAATAATTATTTAGAGTAAGATAGATAGATAGGTAGATAACACTTTATTGCACGCCGAAAAAAAAACACAAATATTAACAAAAAAAAAGAGACAGAAATGTGGTATTGTACCACATTTGGTCTCTAGGAGTGATCTTTTCCAGACAACCTTTAGATGGACGAGATTACAAGTCAAGTTTCTGTTAAAAGACAATATTAACCAGCAGTAGCTTTGCGGCGTAAGATAATCTATCACTTCAATACTTCCTGTGGGTGTAATAAACAGCGGCTATGCCAAAGTCTGACAGACCTCATGTTTACATGGTGATATACCACTTCGTATATGATATGAAATCCCAAACCAGCGATGGGGGCAGCGTCAAAGATGAAAATATTAGATCCCGCAAGCGCTAATCCGCCTATCAAGAGTAACAATTAACGTGATGATCCAAACTTACAATATTTATATATCCGAATGTCAGGGCACCTTTACGAAGTGGAAGACAGAAGCAGCACCGCAACAACTTTGGTATCTCGCAAAACATTTTGCCGAATATCTTCAACGCACAAACTTAAAAAATCCCTGCAAACGCACTTGTGTCGGATACACAACTGACCAATTAAGCGACGCGACGCGTTGCTCATGAAACGATTGTCGACTATAATACGTCGGAGTGTACAGTGTATTTATAGACGTTAACTATGATAATAAGTGTTATCAATTCCAAAACCGTGTAAGCAGTAAACTGTACGGTGTAAGCAGTAAACTGTACGGTGTAAGCAGTTAGTAGAAAATAGAAGGGAACATGATTTTTCTTCCTCCTGGTTCTGTAAATTTATCCCTCTTTCGTACAAGATTAAGAGGATTGTGAAGCTGTAAATTTTCTTACAAAAAGCGATAACGTTTTCCCTCCCGTAAACATAGTTCAATTCTCATAATTTTTGGAAATGTTGTAGATATAATAGAAAACTAGGTGCATACGTTTTTATTTTAGGGAAATATTGCGTACGATATATGCAATTCGCATCTCAATATCTATATTTTTGACTTAAATACTTCCTCGAGCGTTTTTTTTGTAGTTAAACTCAACTGAATGAAATGAGTAAAACGTACAGACCTAAATTAAAGTGTACTGAATCTAATGAGACCAAAATTATTTCATTTCGTAAATGTTGAGGGGGGTGACAACGTAATCGCTCGAAACAATATTATAAAAAGGAAATCTAGGCAAATACTTCCAACATTTGCAGCTCTCTCTATCGCACGACGGCTATACGGAGCGGGTGATGTGAAACATATAGCATTTTTGAAAAACCTACTCGCGCCGCGTATCGACACTTCACATTGCTTAATTACTATTACTACTTACTATCCCATCTGATGTTCGGTCGATGTAGCCGAAGTAAAGTAATAGTAAAGTTCTAAGTTCGATGGTACTCGCAAGACATGCTGACAAACTATTCCACTTTGTTGTAAGCATTATGAACGAAGATGCACATCTGTCAGTTTGAACGCGTGGAATGCCATCAACAATGGTGCGGAGACCCACATAATGTCTGATTATCTAATGTTACAAAGGAGAGGGATGAATTAAATCATGTAATCCCTGCGCACCCTCGTCGATATATGTCCAAGACTAACAAAAGTGCTTTTTTTTCTCTTGATGGTATTGGAAAGACACTGCTGTTCATCTCCTAGTTTGTTTCCCCTCTGTCGTCGCTTACGATGCCCACGCCACGATGTGAGTTAGTGGATACTCTTATATTAGAATATTAGGTTTCAGAAAGTTTTAACAAAATAAAAATTGACTACATAAACAAAAATCATTATTGGTTTATATTATCTCATAATCAGGACACTTACCACGGAACTATTTCAGGTGCATGATAGTTATTTAGTTTTATAATAATAGTGCGAGTGTATAGAAATCAACCGTGGGGTTCGTGAACGTGAGCCGGAACGTCGCGGATGCATTTTACCGAAGATGCCGTGCATATACGCCAAGGCGGGGCCATTGGCATCAAGAGCGTCATCATCACAGCTGGAGCATACAGTAGTAACTGCGCTCGATGCTTCAGTTGACATTATGAAAACAAGGATTCTATCTGCATAACTTTTTTTTTAGTTTTTAATATTATTGTTCCGGTGAGAAAGGAAAGAGAACCAGTATGGTTATATGCGACTGTCCCACTGGTCTAGTGATCGTTAGTGCTACTGCTGATCTTGTGGTCTAGGTTGAAATCGGTTTTACTGTCAAGAAATTCTCGATAGCAGGCTGAAGTCACAAGCCGCTAGTCCTGCGCCTGATCTCTCTGCGGTTGTGTCACAATGATATCCCATCGGCTTATTAGAGTGCACTCGTGTTTGCGCACTCACTTATGCACTATAATCCTGTCCTGCACAGATCGCTACTGGCTACTCTCCGTTGAGACCGTCTGGATAACGTTATTATGTAGCTGGGGGTCATTTCAGTCCTCAGGATTTTTTATGGAATAGGGTTGACAAACGAGCACACATTCCATCTGATGGTAAGTGGATACTGTGCCTAAAGACATCTAAATTTATCCTCGATTAATAATCAAAACGCAGGTACGTTGACACCCCTGAGGACTAAGATGGAGTGCCTCGTTTCCAATAAAAAAGTGTCTCCGAATCTCTACACTCACCATACTAAACATAGCAGTATTAAGCTGCTATTTTACACTGGTATTCTGTGTCCTCAGGTTATTTTTTATTTAAAATTTCTTCAGGGTCTTTCTTTGTTTAAAATTGGGGCTGTGTGGGATTTCATTTTCATGTAAAGATGTCGCATTACATGAAAATGAATTCCAGTCATTTGTTTTGTTTTTTATTAAATACTTCAAGGATGATATGAGTAGTGGATACTCTGGCACCGCCACTACACGGTATGTCGGGCGGTAGGCACGGTGGGTGTCATAAGAGGCGACAAGAGATGAGCAACAGCGTCTTCATAATAACAGCTAAATATAAAAATTGCGGGTGCCAGGCTGTTTGCCAGCCATGGCAAGTATGGCAAATACCTCCCCTACGGGGCAGTCTATGGGGGAGGCCTATGTTAACATCGGACTTATCGGTAACGGTAACTTCAGGGTAAGTGTGGGAAAGTAGGAAATGAAGTTGTTAATATAACTATTTAGACGAAATTCTAGTTGTTATTTTGAGCTAGTGATATTCCTGAGTTCTCCCAAAAAGATCAAACATTAAGCTTTTCATATGAAGTAAAAACAGATTTCAAAGCACAAAAATTTTTATAATTTTCACATAACAGTTTCTTAAGTCTTAGTCACTTAGTTATGAAGCTTTTATGTGAAAATTATTTCATTATTTTATATTACCTCGAAGTCGGCTTTTTCTTTTTAATAAGTTTTAATCAGAATCAGAATCGTTTATTTCATGGATTATAAGTATTACATAGATGTCAGTTACATATATATTACAGTTCAACTATGTCCTACCCTGTCATACTTAGAATTATATAATTTAATGTAATAATAGATACAACTATGAAGTACAATATTTTTAGATGGTACTTAAAAATAACTGTATTATGCGATAAACAAAATATTTATGGATACAGAGTTCGAGGATAAGGTAAGTATGTCGGAAATCCGATTGTCGTAAAAATATTGATTGAATAATGACTACGCAAATTATATTGCGTTATCAAATAATAAACATTAATTATTGACTTATGAAATCGGTTTTAAGGGATGAAAGGGAACAAATTGTGTACAACGTACACTTAAACGATTTTTATTAGTAAACAATCTACAACATATTACCAGTAAACGTTAGAGTATGTTTATAGTTAAACTAATTCACAAATACATACTTGGCAAATCCCAATTACAAATTTATATATAAAATGGAAAAAGTATACAAACAAACAGATAATGATTCCGTGTATTGAAACGCTCACCCACCCATTTACAAAACAGTTTATTTTTGTTGTTATCTACGCAACAAATGACGCTGAAAGCGGAATTTATACAAACGTAAATTAACACAGGGGAGTATGAAACGTAATGCTAGCAATATAAAGATTATATTTCAATAATAATGAAAATCTGTGCAAAGTTCAATCTAAAAAGATAACGGTTGAAAATGGCGATCGGGATTTTGACGCCCTTTCCGGTATAAACATTTACTAAACCCATAATGTATTCTCGCACAAGGTCAATTTTGACTTCCTGGTCGACGTCAGAGCCGTTGAGGGACCTGAAAGTGACGCCCGCCCCTGTACAGTAAATATATGTATTGCTGGCCATTTAGAATGGAGTAGACTATTTTCTTGAAGGTGCGTTTTTTTTATATAGAATAAGTATGGGTGACAAATGAACACACAGTCCACCTGATGGTAAGTGAATACTGTGGTTCATAGATATCTACATTAATAGTCATTTCAGAATCAAAATGCAGATGTGTTGTCACCGCTGAGCACTAAAATTGAATGCTTCGTTGCCAGTAAATAGGGTCTCCGGTTCTCAACTTTCACCATACGAAACACAGCAGCATTAAGCTGCTATTTTACGCTGGTATTCTGCTAAAGCGTGCTTCTACCCCGGTTGAGCCGACCCATTCATGCTGCAATAATAACAGAGCTGCAGCGTGGTTCTACCATGTAGAAATCCATTACTAGTAGTTGAAGTAGTGTGACTGCTGATCATGAGGTCCGGGGTTCGAATCCCGGTTCGGGCCAAAAAGTCAATTATTGAGTTTTTCCGTCAAGAAATTCTCAGTGGCTGCCCGGAGTCAGAAGTTGGCGGTGTCTCACCCTCGTGCCTTGGAAAGCACGTAAAGCCGTTTTTATTGCACCTGATCTCTCTCCGGTCGTGTCAGTTTACCGTCACATCGGATTACGAAAGTGAGGGAGTAGATAGTGCACCTGTGCTTGCGCATACACTTGGGCCCTGTAATCCTGTCCTGCGCCGATGGCTAGTCTCCGTTGAGGCAGCCTCCGTGACCGGAATTCGGTCTGGAGGACATTATGTAGGAGTCCATCACAGCGTCCTATAGATATTTGTAAAGAATCGACTGCCTCAGTCTAGTGGGCGCAAACGCGACTGCTGTACATGGGGCCATCTGGTACGAACTCCGGGTCGGGCCAAAAATCAGTTATTGCGTTTTTTCTCAAGAAATTTTTAGAAGCAGTCCGGAGTCTTGTGCCTCGGAAATCACTTTAAATCGTTAATCCTGCGACTGATCTCTCACCGGTCGTGATTTAATGTTTTCCTATCGAACTATGTGAAAGAATACACACACACCCGTACAATTTAGTCTGACCCTGAGCACTTGGCAAATCGCCGTGGAAACTCGAAATTTGGCCTAGAGTAGGATATCACTTTAGGCTACAGTATCCACTTATCATCAGATAGGCTGTTAACTCGTTCGTTACTCTCATAATATAAAAAAGGGCGTTATCATCTCTTGAGAATTAACTGGTGTAACTCACTTCAAACCGAAACACTACAGTGACTTACTGCTACTTGAATTCGGATACTTGTAAATAGAAGGGTGTGGTACGTACTTCAACGAATTTCTATAAAGAAAGTTCAAAAACTAACTATGCAAGCAATCAGAGAATTATTCTTATATATTTTTATACTTATATATTCTATACTGCTTTATGTAAAAGGACGTTTGTTAGGATACCGTATCCGAGATACGATACGTGTCTCCGACATTAATAATCGCAACAAAACCAGATACGAAAACTTTTTTTAAGTGGAAAAGCTGCGTAATGTAGCCATTTTAATACTACATAAAATCAGAATTTATTCCAAGGCAATAAAAACGGATTCATAACGAATATTTACATACCGTGTCTTTCTGAAAAGAAAGAGAAGGAAAAACTGTGTTGACAGACTGAGCGAATTATCACATTTTAAACTTTTCATTGATGTTCACGATCATCATTTAAAAAAGAAATCGTTGAAATTTTAATACATATTTATTCGAAAATAGTTTTGAAAACTAATTGCAAATACAATCGCAGTAAGTATTTTTTTATTTTAATTATAAATAAAAAGTTATTGAACACGTTTAAGATGCGTGGCACCATATTAGTATGTGCGTTTAAGGAAACTGTAGTATATAATACTATGTAGTATCAGAGCTAGGGATGTAGTCTTGTTTGGGGATTTATCAGTAACCGGTAAACACCGGTGTTATTACCGGTGTTCAAACCAACTAACTGCGCGCGCCTGCGCAGGCTAAACTCCCACTCGATCGGCCGCGCCCTCTAGAGGAATGCAGTCCGTCCAAACGTTCAACCGGTTTTCAATCGGGCGCGAACAACCGGTAAAACTTGAATATTGTATATACATTGAAATATTTCAATAATATTAGCTATTATGTGTTTTGGGGAGTCGACAGTACATCAATTAGTTTTGTACAATATTCTACTAAAAGATAAATATTAAATTATTCAAGTTAAAAAGGTAAGCTATCACAGATAAGTACGTTTTACAAATTTGGTCATTATTAGCCGCGAAACCGCGAAGTTTTGGAATAAAGCTGTGAAATGAAATGCTAAGCCACTTAACCGATTTTGACGATACGTGATATTCAGATAGCTGGCTGGAAGCATTAAAAAAGCAGGGCTACCTTTTATCTTTAAAATTTACTGTAGAGAACGCTCTATGATTATTTCCACGCAGGCGAAAGCTAGTATTGATATTTTTAACTTCCCGCTAAGAAAATTAAAAATTTTTGAAAGTAGGGAAGTAGTTGATTTCACCCCGATTTTCGAAAATCGAGTTTTTATCTAATCTCGACGTTTTGAGATCTGACTAATTTCAAGAAGTCGTCCGTACGTATATTTGTGTGTGTGTGTGTGTGTGTGTGTGTGTGTTTTACAGCTTTACCGATCGATTTCAAAAACTAATTAGCTCATAACCTTAAAAAATGACGTCGAATTCCGTTTGGAAAATAAAAATCGGTTCATCAAGGAGAAAGAATTTGAAAAAAAAAAGCCTTTTTTTCGAGATTTCGCAACATAATTTAGTGAAATTTGGAGCGCTTTGCATTTAAAATTAGCGGGAAGTTCCAGAAATGACCCGTAGGGTCAACTAATTCTTTTATTAGCATTTTTTATTATATGTTGCCTTTAAAATGAGTTGACCTGTTTGCCTACTTTGTTCAATATCCACAAATTGCAATACGAAAGTAACAAAAAATATTATTGGTCTATTAATAAGGCAGTACTTACCCCGTTTAATAAATAAAATAGTATTTACTGAATAATAAAATTTGTTAAAAAGTTTATGTTACAGTAACATTTTGAAATTTAACTATAGTTCGACCGTTCAGAGAATGCGTTCCTGACACGTCGCGATTGAACTGACGACGTAACTTTGTAATGGCGTTGCAGTTACGATA
>DWHP01009063.1:0-10334 GCA_018247895.1 Parnassius honrathi | reverse complement strand
CGCGCGTTCACATAAGGCCTATCTGTGCGTTTTCGTGTGCCTCGCCACTAAGGCCGTTCATTTAGAACTTGTAAGTGTCCTCAGCACTGAAGCCTTTGTGGCCACGCTGGGCCGCTTCGTATCGCGTCGCGGTTTGCGGATTGCGGAACGAATTATAAGGGCACGGATAGATATTTGAAAGAGGTCGCCGAATTTCTGTCCAGCAACAGGACTTATTTAGGTACTGAAGATGTCCAAGAAGGGCATCCAGTGGAAATTCGACTTCCGGCTTGCCCACACTGGGGCAGTATTTTTGAGGCAGTGGTTAAGGTTGTCGTTGTGTAATAGTGTATTTCGCCTATGAGTAATGAGTAGTTTAAACATGAGGAGTAAGAAACACCCCACTTCTTATCATCGCCTGTGTGATGTAAAAGTATGAAAATTACATTTATTATTTACTGATTTAATAAAAACATTGCGTTAAAAGCATTTTAAGCATAAAAAAACTTATTTCATTATTTTAATTCAAAAGTATTCGTACGAATTTTCAAGTTCCAAAAACCATTTAATAATCTTTCTTCATATAAATATGAAATTGTCTCGTAAAAAAAACATCATTGAACATTCCCTGCCCCCACCCCTCCCCTCTCCCTCTGACAAAGTGTTGTTTTGAGAAATCGCAAAATATTTTTACTACATAATCTCTTCTCCCCGTAACGGGTTGTTTAGAAATCGCAAAATACGAATTCATTTATTTTATTTGCACAGTACTTTCAATAGGCATCGAATCATTTCCTAAAATAAAAGGTTTCATACAAACTGTTACACCCTATTTCACCTTCTTAGGGATCAAATTTTCTTAAATGTTTTCTTTAATGGATGTCTATGTCATAAAATATAGCTACTGTCCAAATCACAGATTTCTACGTCAACTAAGAGTAAATCAGTCAAGATATTCATGTTATAAAGAGGATAATAGATAAACAGTGGATAGTGATATTACCTGTCGGTGAATGGCAAAACTAAATCTACGGCTAATTAAATTCAATTTTTTTTAAATGAAATTTTATGAACGCTATTAATAAACTGAATAAAAATATTTCTGTTATAAAATATGCTTTTTTCTAATTGTAAAGATTTCTTTAGCAATTAAAACACATAAATTATTTAGAAATATTTTATGTAAATGAAGTCGCGAGCAGCCTAGCCTAGCCAGTCCTACTTATATTATAAACGCGAAATTTTATAAGTATGGATGGATGGATGGATGGATGGATGTTTGTTACTCTTTCACGTAAAAACTACTGAACGGATTTAGGTGAAGTGTTACAGTAATATAGTTAATATATTATAATAATACATAGGCTCCAATTAATAAAGATTTTGTGTAATTTAGCCATAATATAACGATAAGTACACGAAGATAATATACTGTTCCATTGTTTGTCTTAAGTAGTTCGAAATAAAAATCCGCGACAGCATATATATGTGGGAGCCATTATATCCGAAATAGTGAGACATAAATACAATTAAATTTCGTACTTTCTTACAATGCACATTTTGGGTCCCTACCTTCGGAACTCGGTAAATTTGTGTTTGGTTATACAGCCATTACATAATAATTATCCATAGGCCATTCGGGCCCGAACCCTCGGGTTGCTCGTCGAGTTGGGTTACTGATGGGCCCTAACCCAGTCGACTTTCGTCGGGGCAACTGAGGGCCGTAACACATAGTAAGGTATTCATCTAGATGTAAATTAATTCAAATAATGATAATTGGTAAATAATCAACTTACCGATGAAATGTTATGCCTTTATTAGTGTACACGCGCTTAGTTGCCCCAACAAGGGTCGACGGGATCAGGGCCCTCTCGACGAGCAACCAAAGGTGGAGCAAAAATGGCTTATGGATAAAGACTCCAGAAACGGCTGACAAATAAGCAAGCACCACTTACCGATTGGCGGAGGTAGTGTTGACCACGAGGTACCTGTCAGGTCAGGAGGGAAGTGACATGCATGTAAGTAGTGTGTAGTAGTGTATACACTGTGTAACCTGACAGCCCCGCTGATCCAGGACTGCCGATCCAAAAGCGCAGCTTCTCAGGTTGCTCTAACTTCCGGGCGCCGAACTCCAGTCTAAAGTCACTTAGCACAAAACTATAGTCTAAGAGTAGCGCAACCTCCTTTCAAATCACAGACTTTAGAGTTCAATCGGACATGCAAAATCACTTCGTACTATATCTAAATGACGATAATGTAAGAAGGCGGTCGTAATGCAAAACCACTATTATATTATTTCTCGCGACCTACAACGACACTGCCTACGCAAACACTCCATGGTTCTAGACTATAATCTAAACTGATTCCTTGCGATGTCAATATGCCTCATAAACAACTAGTCGACACAAATTAACAACAAGCGAAGTTAAATTAACCACTCAATCTCAAACAAACGCCTCATAGTCACACATTAACGACAATAAGCTAACAAGATAGCGGCCATCCAGCGCTTAACGAATTTAACTTCTCGACGCGGCGGACACGGGTGCCGCTTCTAACCGACTACCGACGACTGGCAGCGCGCAGGCGCGGGGCAATGTAGCCCGACCCGAGCGACCGCGCCCTCTAAAGGAATGCAGTCCGTCCAAACCGGTTTTTGCTTCGAGAAAAGTGTTTCTATCGGGCGCAAACAAACCCCCGTCCCGGACATAAGGACTTATGTCCGCGAGTAAATAGCCAAACGGGATAGGGTCGCGATGGCACGTTGCAAAAAACCGCCCCTGTGTGGGCAAGCCGCAGAGTGGAATTTTCACTGGATGCCTTTCGCAGTACCTAACTAAGTCCTGTTGCTGGACTCTATCCGTGCCCCTACAATTCGTTCCGCAATCCGACTGGATCAGGTCCGGCAAACCGCGACAAGATACGAAGCGGCCCAGCGTGGCCACAAAGGCTTCAGTGCTGAGGGCACTCACAAGTTCCAAGTGACCGGCCGTAGTTGTGAGGCAGACGAAATGCACAGGTGGCCTTATGTCAACGCGCGTTACGGCGATCGGAGGACTTGACGAGGAAGGGGCCAGCACAGTCTGTTCTGACTCCAACGAATGGTCGGGTGACCCCGACGCAGTCGTCGGCAGCGATATGGTGGTCTTCAATTTATCACAAGGTATGCACTCCAAAAAAAAAGACGCTCTGAATGGTGCGTCGGCCAGCCAAATCCAAAACTCCCGCTGCAATAGCCCAAAAGCATTACATCCATCGTGGGCACTCTGAACATGATGATGATCGAACAAAGGCGTCATCCTTAGGGGTAGTAACGGGTGACGAACCCCGTACGGCAATTGAGAACCTTTCAAATGTCCTCCCATGCGCAGCATCCAAGCGTCGTTTTCCTTTTGCCAAAATTTATTTATTTCAAATAATGTATAACCACATTGCATCACGCATACAAAATATTCAATATAATTAAATTAAAACAATGCTATTCCAATAATAAAAAAACGTGCGTGATGTACAAATGTAATCTTCTACATATTATGTTAGTAGTTATCAAAACGATGCAAATTATAAGTTTCAAGCTACAGTACTCACACAGCAATAAACATTATATTATGCATATTTTATTTACTTCTAACTTCAACTTAGCTATATAGCTCAAATGCTCATTATACAATACACTACGTAAATGATTTACTTAAAATAATGCAAATGTAAATTCAATTACAGCAAACTTCTTACTTACAATAATCCAAAAAAAAAATGAATAATTTAAAATACAGACTCTACAATAGCAGTGTAACTGAGGATAGTGATCGTAATCAAATAAGTGCTTACTAGTGTCAATATGGCCAAATGTACTACAGTTTCAGTCACGCATAATAAAGCCCTAGCACACACGATTCACATATCTACCGAATCGAGAATAAATAGGACCTAGAGTACCTCAAAAGCTAAACAGAAAACATATTTCCCACCACATGCATTTCATGATTCTTACGTCTACTTATAATTCATAAAGGCATCCTTGATAAAATCATTTATCGATAGACAGGGAGCATCGGCCCTGAGGCCCGCGTCAAATTCGAGGCCGCAGGAACCCGGTAGTACCGGTACCGACCAAAAGGGGGAGGGTGATACTCCAGTCGCGGCCACTCAGATAACGGGGGTGAGAAGGATCTAGCTGACCGCTGAGCGGCCGTAAGGTTCCTCACAACACGCTGAGGGGGGTGACGACCCCCCCGCCCCTGGGGGAATGACCCCTGACTGGTCGGGGGAAGGACCCCCTTCAAACCCAGGGGCACGGTGGTCAGCAGGGGAGCGCTGAACGTCGCCCGACAAAGTGCGTGGCTGAGTGCCCTCGCCCGTGGGGGTTGAGGGCCCGGGAGAGTCCCGAAGCACGGTTCGCACCCAGGCACAAAACGGCATAGTGGTTGCCCTGACAGTGCGGACAGGGCCGCTGATGCGGGCAGTCTCGTTGGAGATGCCTTTACAAGCAAGAGTAGCACCAGCGACGCTCCTTGGCGATAGTTCGCCTCGCCGGGACCGGCTTACCCAACAACTTCGGGTACAAAGTCACCCGGTGATCGGGAGCTCGACAGTAGGAGCAGGGAGGCGCCTCCCTGGCCACTAGGCCACTATAAGAGGGTAAGGGGTGACGCCCTCCCGCGGGAGCTCCGTTCCGTCTTAGGGGTTTGGCGACGACCTGCACGGTGGAGTCCGCATTTACCTGGGCACAGCTTAGTTGGCTGCCCGCAGGTTGTCGACTGTGCCCGCCGCATTCTCAATTTGCCTTCACTGCTCTTCCAAGAACCGCAACAAATCTCTAAAAGGCGGAATATAGGAGGCGCCGTCCCCGCCGTACCTCTCCTCGAAATGGATCCGCAGATCGAGAGGCAGGCGGGACAGCACGATGTGGAGCAACAAAAAAGACCATTCGTCCACCGGTAAATCCAGCCGCCTCAAAGAATTACAGGCCACAAAGACTGGATTTATGATGTCCGGACGTAATCTGGCCCGGTCCTTAAGCAGCAGGAGATTTAGCAGCTGCTTAACGTATTCGTCCTCTATTCGCCGGACGTTTGCGTACCTTCCTGCGAGGAAGTCCTGAGCAGTCTGATAGGTATCGTCCGACGGTTTTAAATGGCCGACGATGCCCAAAGCCTCCCCCTCCAGTGAGGCTATGAGGCACGCCATCTTCTGACTTGATGTCAGGTCCCTCCGGGCGTCCACTAGGCTATCAAAAAGCCCAACAAAGGTCAGCCAGTCAGAGAGGACCTCAGAGAACCTGGGCAGGTCCAGATTTGGGAATCGTCCCAACAGCTCCAGCCGAGTAGGCTGTTTCCGATGGGACTCGAGCAGGCCACACAGCCGAGCCTCACACGCCTTCTTATCATGCTTGACCCCCGCCTTGATCAAGTCGTCCGTGAGCGAAAAGAATTGCTCATAGTCCGCGAGGCCGGAGTCTCGGACTCCATGTTCCGCATCCGAGGACAAAAGCTCATTGTAAGCCTCCTCCACTACGGCCCTTTGGGCCATGATCTGCTCGAGCCGCTTCTCTAAACTATGGACCCGATCGGGTCGCGCTATCAAGGTATGGGTATTAGCGGCCCAGCGCAACTCCACCCGCAGGCGAAGCGCCGGTGGCTTGTGCGATGGCATCACTACTCGATACAAATCACTATCAAGCCAAATCAAATATTTAGTCAATTAGCTTATAAATTCAAAATACTACGATTTATTTCTTTACAATATTGAGCGGAACAAATATTAAAAAAAACGCTAATCTCTTTTAACCAAATGACAACAAACAGAGAGACATAAAATCAATACTTAATTTACATAAGCAATAATCAACAGTTACAAATAAGGATGTCAATATTTTTTTCCTTTTCAATTACACTACACGGCAAATACACTACAGTCGGTCAACAAAGTTGCCTCGCCCAGGCCACCGACCCTTCGGCAATTTAATCTATTATAATGACTCTAATCTATTATAACATCTGACGCGTAGGTACCTAACCCCAAACAACATCCCTGCTTGCACAGCCTAAAGGGCGTGGTCATACGTTCTACCCACTAACAAAACGAAAAAAAATTTATTATATTTCGGCCGGGCGCGACCGGGGAACAAGAACTGCTACCAGAATGGTAGCCTAACGGGAGTGTTCTAACTACCGCACCGCTAACAAAACAAAAATGACTATATTACGGCCGGACGCTACCGGCGAACAACCACGCTCTGCTGCAGAAATGTTACGGCCCGGAGTTGCCCTGATAAGGGTCGACTAGGTGAGGCCCCATGAATAACCAGCTCGACGAGCAACAGAGGGGAGGGCCCGAAATGGCCTATGAAAAATTATTATATAGTGGCTAGCAAGTAAACAGAACTTACCTAGTTCCGGAGTATGGCTGACCACAAAGCGGCGTCTGAGTTATATAAAGGTAGTGTTGGCCTGCTTCAAGGGATGCACTCACTCCCGGGCGCCGCTTCCATTATCCAAACTCCAGTTTAACGTCACTTAGCACAAAACTTTAGTCTAAGAGTACGCGACATCATTTCGAATCACAAAGTTTAGCGTTCAATCGACAAAGCAAAATCACTTCCTACTATATCAAAATGCTACATAAGCCACACGTCAATGCAAATTAGAAGTTACAGTAATCACTCGAACTCAAGAAAGAAATGACACTGAAGACGCGCACGATTGATACTTCTAGACTACAATCCAAATCATTTAGTGCGATATCAAAAATGCCGCATAAGCAACTCCTCGACACAAATTAATAGCAAGTGAAGTTAAATCAATCACTCAATCTCAAAGAAAGGCCTCGTTGTCACGTATATTAACGAAAGTAAGATAACACAATGGCGGCCGTCAAGCGCTTATAACGATTTCGATTTAACTCGTGGTTCCGTCGCGTGCGCGGCTCGCTCCAGTCGCGGCTTGATCTAGACTGGCTGTCTGAGCGGCGCGGCCGCCGTTCACAACAAGAATCTCTCCCCGCGCATCCCGCTATCAAATCGGTTCCCCGCTCGAAATGAGCGTAAACAAACCCCCGTTCCGGACATAAGGACGAGCGTAAACACTAAGTGACCGTGAACCAGTATACCATGAACTAGGGAATGCGATGTGAGATCGATTAATCGAAGAATCGATTTCTTGTTCCAAAAAGATCGATTTTTTATGTCGATATATAGTATTGAATCGATCGATATTTCACCCTAGAAAATCGAGATCGAATCTTTTTCTGTTTTTATAAGAACTGTAAAATAATTTACAATTAGTAGAATGTACTCAAACTCGTAAAGAATGACAGTTTTTCCATTCAAAAACTCGCAAAACTGCTGTGTACTACAGTTTCTTCCGTCTCTTCTTAATAGATTACAGAAAAATAAGATAAAGAAAGAAAACAAACAGGTCTTAGAAAAGATAGTAACTCTAGAAAGCGAAAATTTAAAGAGACAATTCCATAATAATAAAAAGACATAAAAAGACTAGAAAGCTGCCCACTGCAACTAAATATTCGATATAGTTAAGGTATTTCGCCCTAACACTTAATTATTAAGGATAAGTCTATCCGTTCGTAAAACTTTTGAAACATGTTTGCCTGCACCACGGGCATTGACTAAGTGGTACAGTACCATCAATGATCTAACAGGGTTTACTCAAGACTCTAAGACCTGTTTGTTTTCTTTACTTATCAAAGATGTCTCTGTCAAATAATTTAGTATTTCTTGCAAACTTGTAACTTTTTTCTTTAAATACCGTTACTGCGATTGAACTCTTTTTATGCTATTGCTTTTTATTTCGAGGCGTTTCTTTAGTTTAATTTTCATTGGTATCTAATTTGTTCGCTCAGATAAAGTTGCTTGTGTGCCGCACTGCCTCGGCACGCGCCGCACTTTGGGTATATTCCAAAATACAACCCAGTGTACTGCCCAATGCAAATGACGTCATGAATCGACGCTATACTGGTGATTCGTTCCAAAACATAGATCGGTATATGACGTCATACATTTGCGCCGTATTGGAAAAGGGTTGGCGATTATTTTGTCATTTTGTGCTCCAAAAATCATTATATCCTCCTAATGGAGGTACCAGCCATTATTCTATAATTTTTTGTATTTGAATAAATAAAAACAAATTCTGGCACGCTTCATTCAGCGCACACACAATTAAAAATTGTTTTATTATGGTCAGATATCCGACGCAATATGGCGGCGGCGCGCCAGTACAATATAGTGTCAATTAATGACGTCATTTGTATACGGCAGTATACTGAAAACGTTTCGGAACACACCCTTTGTCAAAGGCGCGACATTAAAGGTCGTGTTGAAAAGCACCAGAAACTTCCGGAATGAAAAAGTCAAAACTAAACACGATAAAATCTGTAAGATTAGTTTCTTTAATGTGTAGTATTGGCGTCAATATAATAAATCATTATTGTAAACTTATCGAAATTCTAAAATATTTTCAGGAAGAATAATATGTCCAGCCTCAGACTTTTATGGGCCGGTGACGAAGAAGGTTATATGCAGAAGATATTCCGGTTTATATCTTTTTTTGACTACGTTAGATTATTATTGTATTCATCAACATATTTATTCAAAGTTTTGCTTAATAATAAAAATATCTAATCTATTGATATAATTGTACCTAGATATTACCTCCCACAAGTTTAAAGTTGGTACAGTAGTATCAGCTAACCTTCTTTTATTGATAGTTTGGGGTATTAAATATGATTTATCAAATATTCGGAGCAAATCGTGCTAGTCCGTTTAGGTATCCAAGATTCATGATTTCTACATGCTGCAATCTAATTGTGCTGCCTAAGAGGATCTCTTGGAAATATGTGAAATCAAACTAATAATAGAAAATGCTTTTTGTAATACTTTATTATAAAATCTAAAGAGAAAAATACAGTTCTTTATACAAACTCGAATGGTTAATTAACTTATCAATAGCTAAAGTTGTGGCGTACATCACTACATTGCAGGACTTTCACTTGCACTTTCACCAGTGATACCTAGTGATAGTTTATTTTATGAAAATTCCATGCAATTTGCTACGAAGTGGCAGGTGTCGATTCGACTCATTTGGCCTTTATTTTGTATAATATGTTGATAAACACTAGTTATCGATTATTATAAATTATAATATATTCAATGTCATCTTAGGCCATACCGGAGCCTTTGGGCATCCAGGAGTTTTGGGGCCCTGTTGGAAAGTAAAAAAAAGAGAATGACAAAAAATTTTCTGCTATTATCTTATATTTATTATAGTTAATTCGTTAAAATCAAATAATATGTCATTAATGAGGGCCATCCACGACTTTTTCTGCCACCAATATTTGACAGATTTCATAGCAAGGACGATAATTTCTTAGGAAAATGTAAACTTTAATCTATTTTCCTAAACTTTCTTGAAAAAATCTATACATCAATACGTTTATTCTTTTTATTTATTACATTAAAATTTAGACTTTACTTGTCCTAAAATAAAAATCGTTACAATTATTTGCTATAAAATCTAATATTAGTGTATGAAATAACATTTTTATCTCATAGATTATAAATACATAGATTGCCGAAACAGTGCTTAACACACTGGCCTTCAACTTCAATTATCGATACCGATTTTAGTATATTAGTACGCAGATGATTTAAGTAAATATTTTTAACCAACTACGGTGAATCCAAAAGGATGTTTACAATTTTAGAAGGCCGTGTATGTATTTACTCATCTGATCCCTCAGATCCTATATATTACCTACTCATGGTATTTTGATAAACTAGATATCTTAAAAACATCGTGCCCTAACATGGCGGCTTATTGCGGACATATAAAGAAACATTAGAAATACACACAAAAACAAAAACTATAAAAAATAAAACTAAAACTCAAAACTTAAAATATCTTAAAGTCTCACTCCCCGTCGTATCGTGCCCGTCGTATACTAATTAGGTAAATATTGACACATAGTGTCGGAGTATCTAAATGAAGGTGTAATTCAGAATATTCTCGATATTTCGAAAATAAATGTTATAAAAATGTTAAATGTACTAACTAGTACGATTATTCCTTCCTCTATGGTACCCATTGGAGGCAAATCTCAGCCATGGTTTGGTCACTCCTGTAAAATAGCATCATGCTGTAAGCAAGAGTGCTGCCAAGTCCCGGGATATAAACACCAGCACTCTAAAAAAGAAGTATAATTCCGCCTCAAGGTCCTTCAAAAGAGTCATTGTCAAGGCAAAGTCAGAGCACATAGGCAGAGTTGGCGAGAAACTAGTTCGCCTTCCTTCTGGAACCCGTGCATTCTGGTCTCTCGCTAAGGCTGTCCAGGGGAATTTC
>DWHP01009062.1:0-10335 GCA_018247895.1 Parnassius honrathi | reverse complement strand
GACCCTCTCTGCTATGTTTAACTTTTAATAATATTGTTTTTATTTTTGTACAAATTTTAAATTGTTAAAAGTGCTGATTTATCACGTTTTCGGCGGTGAAGGAAAAAATCGTGAGGAAACCTCCATTTTTTATAGAATATGAGTGACAAACGAGCGCACAATTCACCTGATGGTAAGTGGATGCTGTGGCTCATAAACATTTACGTTTAGTTTCGATTAGGAATCAAAATACAGATGCGTTGCTACTCCTGAGAACTAAGATGGAATACCTCGCTTACAATAAAAAGGATCTCTGGTTCTCCACACACACCATACGAATCACAGCAGTATTTAACTGCTAATTTATGCTAGTATTCTGTGAGAGCATGGTCCTTCCCTGGTTGAGCCTATTTGTTCTACAGCCACACAAATATAGCTGCAGCATGGCTCTACCATGTATAGACCTGCATGTCTGAAAAATTAAAAAAAAATATATTTTTGACATTTCCGTGCCCTAAAAACCTCTCAAAAATGAGAGGCGGCCTGTGCCCAGCAGTAGGATGTATATAGGCTATAACTTTGCATTACTTTTTAAATTTTATAAATTTTCATAAATATACTAAAAGGCCAAAGTTAATATTATACTTGTTCATTTAAAGTTTTCTCTAACACTTCTTCTAATTCAGTTCTTTAATTGCTTTCATGACTCTTTTCTACAAAACTTATACACCATTTTATATAGGGGTTATTTGACAAACAGAGAAGGTTCAGAATAAGTAATAAGGGCAAATAGTGAAGAAAAATTAATAAAAGAAAGTCTCAAACATTCCGTCCCTTTTATCTTTTCAATTTAAAATGCGTGGAATGCATTATTTTAACTGATTTTGACTAAGTCAACAAAGTGGCTAAGCAATTTATGCCTCGGCGGTACAAGAGAAAATCGTATTGTGTTGGAATTTCTAAAGTAGTTTGAGATAATGATCAATGTAATTTAAGGTAATCGTAAAAATATTTTACCTGGTTTTTATATGTAATATTACAAAAATTTTCGTAAAAAGTTAACAATACACAAAGTTTTAAAGCGAAATTCCATGGCATTTCGTAGCCACTTCAAGCAGTGATTATTACGAAACGAGAAAGTTATTAAACGTTCGAAATTATTATGACAATTATTTAATGAAAGAAACGACAGCGGTTTTCGGTTTATTTCTAGTAATTACTGTTGAACTTTCACAAGCTTTTACAAAGAAAATAATGATTGAACACAAACACTACATTCAACAAAACCTCTTTTACGGATTTTATCGCGTTTAATTGACTTATTTTTAACTTACGTCACTGGGGGACTGAGATGTTTGACGTCCCAATATCATAGTTAGCCCGGCTACCTTCTGTTTTCGAATATTAATTTATGGTCCGATCTACGCAGAACGAGCTTACAGTATCTTGAAGGCTTGCAGTGGTATGCTTGGGTTTGGTTTTAATTTTCACATGCATCCAAACCCATCCATCTTCAGTTTTGAAATTAGTATGTTTTTTTAACTTCAAGGCTATTGAATCAAGGCGTATCATCCTTGGTAGGAATCGGTGTTCTTTTATGAGGATTTGTGGTTTATCAAATCTGATGTAATGGTGTGGACGATCTTGAACATGTTCACCGACTGCAGACTTCTCGGAGTGTCGGTGCTTCACATCAGCTATATGTTATATGACGCAGGTTTTTATAGATCTTTTTGTTTATTCTATGTAAGAGATGCCACATTCACAATCTAGCTTGTACACTCCTGCATCTTGTAGAGGAATACTACACTTGATAGTTAGTTAAAATTGACTTATATTTTTGAGCGGCTTGTAGTATTTTGCCAAGTGTTGTGCCAGCTTATATGTCAGTGAATCGATCTGGCTCACTATGAGACGTTGTGGAGCGTTTGGTTTTTATATATTCGGTAACCCATACAACCTGGCAAACAAATAATTAATACCGATAAACGTCATTTTTTACTCACAATCGATTTGTAGTAGTCGCATTTTTAATTATTATTTCCGGGTGCCAACTTCCTGAACCTAGCTACGGAGAGGTCTATGCTCAGAGTTTCTTTGCGTAATAAACTTAGGAATGAGCACATCCGCAGTAGAACCCGAGTAACCGACGTGGCCCAACGGATTAGTAAATTAAAGTGGCAATGGGCCGGCATTATAGCTATAGCTATTCTTTAGTGGTAGCCACGTACCGGCGGGCGAAGTGGCAGACGGCCAAGTGGCCACCATTAGACGGAGTGACGACCTAGTAAGACATGCAGGAAGTCGATGGATACAGGTGACCGGGTAGCGTGCTCTGTGGCATTCCTTACGGGAGGCCTATATTCAGCAATGGACTTGTAAAAGGCTCTAGTGACGAACACAGATACTGGTGTTCTTCTCCTGTGTGGTTTCCTTTCGTCATCTCTTATAATAACCACGGGATGTTATTTATTGGTCGGTGGATTCTCTTACGATGTCAATAAAACGCCAAAGATTTGTGTGTGCATAGTAAGTGGGTATGTAAAACGCCTACATTACACAAGAAAAATCTCTATAATAGAGTATTTCGATACTGAAAGGTATGTAAAAATCCCGCAAGGGATAGGTATATTTACAATAGCGAGTAGATATTACTGACAACAGCTCGCCTTTGTTGTGAAAGTATACCTCGTTTACAGAGAAACCCCATTAACTTTATTGCGTGACAGTTGATTGACGTGCGTATACATGTGATGTATTTCTTGTTACTTTACTCAGCTAATTACATACCCTCAGAAATATTTATGCGTCAATAAAATAGCTCTTAAATTCTGTTCTAAACCAATATAATATGGGAATATTTACATAAAATTTCTTAAACTTATGCGTAATTTTAGTGTAATATAGCGATGAAGTCTGTAAAATTAACATTATAAAAGGTCAGACAAATGACTTCTAATACCAATAGTGACATGAATTTGTTTGAAGTTTGACTTGTATATTCTTAAAATTACAGTTCGACCATACTATATTATAGCGCCGCTACAATTACCTTTTAATGGAAACTAGGCATTCCATCTTAGTCCTCAGGGTGGCAACGCATCGGCGTTTTGATTTCTAATTAAGGATAAATGTGGATATCTATGGGTCACAGCATCCACTTAACATCAAGCGGGCTGTGTGCTCGTTTGTCACTCACATTTTGTAAAAAAAATTCGATGGCAGCAGACCGACTCGGCGGTACATGGCACCCCCCCAAACAGCACCACAAATGAAAGTGCGGACTAAGCATGTCGAGATTTCTCTTTTAGTTGTCGGACGTTCAAAGCGTGAGCAGGGCGTTCAGGGTCCCTTCCTTAACTTACTATAAGTCACTTGAACTGTGGACCTGAGGTCCGTAGCCCATCCACATAACAGAAATCGCATAATGTTCCTTGAACCGGGCGTATGAAGCCCGTTCATCCGGCATCTTTATGTAGCGTGGACCGGGCATGCGAGCCCCCTTTGTCCAGCTGCCTCAAGCAGTTACAACTTGGACCAGCCGTGCGAGGTCCCTTCGACACTAACAATTTTTTTGAAACTGAAATGCAACACGTGATTAACATACAGATGACTATAACATAAAGAGATAGATTTGCTTATACACCCGCACTTAGAATATATTTGTGTTTGACTCATTACCTGTTGCCAGTAGAGTATCGTAGTTAGCAGTTACAGTATTATCGTTAAAGATGTAGCACTATCGACGGCTGTAAATAATGATCAATCTGCTTTCCATCAACCGCCGTCATAACATCCAACATCTAAGCAATTGACATCAAACGAAAATTTTGTCAACCACATAATATTCGGAGTAAACTACAACAAATAATACAATAAGGTTAATTTTAACATTTAATATACTTTTATTCTGTTACTAGCTTTTTACCCGCGGCTTCGCTCTTGTGGGTTCGAATTTAGAAACATCGATAATACCATTTCGTACTAAAATAAACAAATGCAGTTCACTTGTAGAGACAGGTCGATATCTGTGTCTATATTGGCAATTTTATAAGCTACAGAAACATGTAAGCTAGTTTATTAAAGTCACATATATATCATACGTCAAGCAACATAATTTTATATCGGGTAAACCTTCCGATATGTCCACATGAAGGGAAAATTGTCCTTAAATCGAAATTACGGTATTATTTCTATAATTTACATTATTAAAAGTGATACAGTTTTGATAAAATAAGGTTTAGGTTTCATGGTCTTTACTATTATTGGTCCCATTGAATATTGATTAGCACCAGATGCCAGTAATATTTTACGTTCGAGTAGACTTCAAAATGTTATAAATGTATTTCTATATACGGTAAACGTGTAAGAAGAACTAAACTCATGAACAGGAGTAGAAATCTTCCTTATCATAGCTTATATTAATAAAAATTGCAGCTGATAACTTGCATGCCAAGCGTGGCAACTATGGCAAATATCCAACTTTATGGCAGTCTGTGGAGGAAATCCAATTGATGAACGCGAGTAGAAATAATATATTAGTCATTTAGAGGCGGCGAAAAAGAAACCACTACCCCATACTACTATACTACATCCCGTGGGTGTCCTAAGCGCCGACAGAGGGAAACTGATACATGAGATGGGTAGCTTCCTCTTGATAATAGCGCAAAGTAATAAAGAACTGGGGTTGCCAACCTGCTGACAAAGCGTGAATAATTCTGCAAATGACGGGTCTATTTGACAAACAATGGTGGAAGCCTATGATCAGTAGAGAAGCCTTATTAAAAGTAAAAAAGTAGCAACCCAAATACATCCCACTAATGGGCACAGGCCATAGCGAGTTTTAGGTCAGAAAGGAGCTGATTAAGTTGACTTCAACGCGGGATGACCAAATATTTTTTTAACTTCTCAGATATGCAGGTTTCCTTGCGATCCTTTTCTTCATCACCGAGAACGTGATAAATTGAAACTTCAAATTGCAGTTAAAATATGAGTGGAGACGGCGCGGATCTAAATTGGGTTGATTACGTACCTACTATGCCATTTACCTTTAGATCGGTTTGATTACAGGCTTATACATATGACTTTCAAGATTCTATCAATGCAGTTCTACTCATAGTTAAAATAAAAATAAACCCGTGTTTAAAATTTGCTTTCTTTGATATTTATAGTACTTTTTCATAAGAACCTGTTCATTTACTCATGTGAGCTATACAACCGGGACTGTCACAAAAAATTTAATAGTTATGTTTGAAAATATGAAAGCTATTTTAATATATGACAAAAGCTTTATAAATCTCATTAAAAGTAAGAAAGTCTACATCAACGATATCACGAACAATTCCACCAATTATGGATGTACATAAATCTCATAGTGCATTTAATTTTCAATTACTTATATCGGACTTCATACAAAAAGGAATTGGTGAAATGTTGTTATGCCGATAGACGACAACATATTCAACGATAGATCTTCTCTCTTAATCAAAGTTTTGTGTACACAGTTTTGTTAGTAATTTTGCCAACATTAAAAATTATGATAAAACATGCAGACAGTGGCCACAGGTCTATACCGGTCTGTCAGACAAAAGTTCTAAAAATCACTAATTTGACTTCAGTACCCTTTATTTAGTCCCCTGGACTTGTTTTTTCCAGAAAATATTAGAATTACAGACACAACTTTTCTACAGATTTATTATATGTATAGATCTTAACGCTAAATTGCGTTAATCAGTTACAGGTTACAGCTCAGATTAACTAGTTAATCGGCAGGTTACCTGTCTGAATTCGTTAAAATGCGGAAAAATTATTCAATTCTTACTTTAACTAGTTATTATGCAGACTTTCTAGGTAATACACGCAAACGACTTTCGTTTAAGTAATTAAAATTGTTTTTTGTTTGAATAAAACTTTCGAATTCATTGTCAAAGTCCAGTGGCTTTAATGAACGTTCTTAGTCAAAAGTAGTTTTATCTGTTAAAGTTCCATCCATCAATAACAGTATTCATACGTTATTTAAAATAAGTAGTTTTATCTAACATTCTTGATCAACAAATTGGGTAATTAACTAAAACTGAAATTAACTACAGGAATTTAAACATTTACTTCAATAAGATATAAAAAAACCTAAAAACAGTCCGCCGGTACAAGACCTTCCGTCCGTTCCGTTAACATGCAGATTAACTAGGTAAAGTGCCGATATTAGCTAATTTAAGTAAAATTTTGCACGTTAACGGATCGCTTTCGACAATCTGCATATTATCTAGCTAATGCGTAATATATATACCAAAAGAAATAAATTGAAACAAGTACTTAAAAAATATAAAGATAATTAAAAACTTACTACTCCAAATCCAGCACCACGCACCGTACCAGCTGGTGTTGTCGTATCTTTTAAAAATCCAAAAACATCATCAACATATCTATCATCTATTGCATCAGTGTTTTGAACGTTATTTTCCACAACTATATCCTTTGAAATCCAAATAGATCTCATCAGGTCGCCAAACTTTTTCTCGTAATTATTTTCAACTGCTTCTTTGTCATTATTCAACATCAAGAACTCTTCTTTTTCTTTTCGGAATTCAAACAATTTGCTACGAATTACATGCCCCTTTTCACTTACAAGTTTTCGAATCAAATAACCTCTGCAGTGCGCTTGCAGATTTTTAAAGAACTTTCTCAAGTTTAGGAATGTTCTTCTCAACTCTCTAGATTTGATTGCTGCTTGTAAACGTAGATAACCTCTTCTAAGAACAAGATATCTGCTTCTGAATCCACGAGCACGGAAATGTTTCTGTATAGTGATTGCAGCAGCCCGCATGCGCAGGTATTTGCGTCGGAGTAAAAATCGTCGTATATTAGCTTGTGTTTTGATAACACTTCTTATTATAACAGTATGTCTAAGTTCTTCTAGTATGACATCGTGATGATCTTTCATAAAAACTTTTGTATGTCCAAACCTATAGTCTTCATCTTTTAGTACTTCAGTGCATATCTTCTTTGTTGCATTTTTGCAATCAGTTTTCTCTGCAGGTGGTATACCTGGCACAACGAGGCGGTAGCGATGAACGAATTCAGAATACGGATAACGAATTGGATAACCCGCCTGCCTTATTTTTGCCGTCTCCATTAAGCCAGCATATCGTAACTGACGGACACATAGAGCACGGTCAAAAAGCTGTAAAATAAAGTAATATAGAAGTCAGAAAACTGTAAAGTAAGAACAGAATAATGACAAAAATGATCTTATTTGGCGATAGTTGAAAAATCTCTAGACGCTAAACACAACAAAAGTTCTGTTGCAATATTCTTAAAAATTGTAAAAATAATAACGTGGGTTACGTACCCTTGGCTTTTTTATTTCATTTGGCTTAATGCATCTTACGAAGAACGGGTGGCATGCATATAAAGTCTTCATAAGGGCATCTAAAGATGTCTTGAACTGGTGACTTAACGATACAGTCTTTCTACTTCCGCTATGGGTTAATTGTTCCAAGTGAAAAAGGTGCTTTAAAAATTGACTACTCGAGTCCAAAATCATTTCTTTTACATCGGATGTTAACATATCTCTATTCTTATCAAGAAAACCTGCACATATTTAGAATAAAGTTAGCATACATATAATGTTAAAATAAAATTTTAGTTAAATGAAAAAACATTGACGCATTACCTTTAACTTCATAATATACGTCACCAGCAAAATGCCGTACACCAAATCGATGTTCATGTGTCGACTTTGGAGTGACGTAACACGATTTATTACTATGATTATTGTGAAGTTTCGACAAAAGTGTAATATCAGTACCTTTAGGAAATCTCGATTCCTCATCAATAAGTGATAATAAGTTCATTGGCTTAAGGCCGATCATATCCAGATTGACCTGGTTATCGACATAATTAACGTTCGTCCAGGTTATACCTTCCTTTTCATATTGCTCCTGTTCAATCTTAAAAATGTGTCTTACGAAAAATTGTTGCAAATTTTCATTGGCATAATTAATGCACAACTGCTCAAAACTGTTCGATTCGAAATTTTCAAATCCGAAAATATCTAAAATACCAACGGAACCGCTTGACAGTTGCTGGCCTTTACATAATGTTTTATTAATATTTTCTACAATGTACTCAAAAATGTGCCCATAGATTGCTTTGACGAGTGCGTCTCTTCCTACTAGTGCTGCCGATATTGATAATGTAGAAATAACTTTATCTCCCTGAGCAATTAAAGTCTTTTTAGTTAAAGCTTCACACAATTTATCTTTGTTTACTCCAAGAAGTGTCGCAATTCTATTAGCATTAATCACATCAGCCACTTCTGAGGACTCAATATTATTTAAATTAAACGACTTAAACTTTATGTTTCCTAAATGTAAAATCGCGGCAAGCAAACTGAAAATTTCCCAAACCTCACTTTCTGGAAAATTAAGCACTTTGAACGCTGAACGTATATCGGCGAACTCGTGTGCATCATTTCGACCATCACAGGTTAACATATTTCCAGAATTCAAGTACACATAATCTGCAGGACGTCCTAAATCCAGTTTCTTTTTCTCATCAGCTGACAATCCTGTTACTAGAGAATAAAATATATGATAATTACGTTCTCCTTTGTTTTGAAAGACGATCCTGGACCTTTCTAAAAGATACTGATCTATATTTCCGCCTTCAATGACACCTTTTCGATCAAAGTAAATATTTATGTACTTTCCAAACCTTGACGAATTATCATTCTTTACGGTTTTGGCATTCCCAAAAGCCTCTAAAATAGGGTTAGTCTCTTGAATCTGTTGTTCTATCCACGAATGCTTTCCACTAGCTGCCGCTAGGTACTGTAGCAATAGTTTTGTACTCTCAGTTTTTCCAGCTCCACTTTCGCCACTAAAATCACGAAAGAATAATAATTTTATGTTATTTAAGTTTGTGTTACAATATTTATATAAAAAAACGCTATTAATCAGATCTCTATTATACATCAATCAAACCTAAAACGGGAGAGGCCCATGTCTGGCAGAGGAATTTACGCACTTTTGATAATGATGATGATGAAGAGAAGATGATAGTTCGGGGGCTAAGCGCTCATCTGATTCACCAAGTGTTTTGTGGCGAAAAGAAACATCGTGAGGAAACCTGCATGGCTATGAAATAAAAATATTTTAAAGATATGTTAAGTTTAACCTTCTTAACCTAACCTTTCATAAATGAGGGGGAGCATGTGCAGTGGGACGTATATAGGCTGTAACTCACTGGCCTCTATTATATACTATTAGTGGATAGTATATACTTACATAGAGGTCGGTGCTGTAGCTATTAACCACAAATAAACAGCCGTAAAATCAATGTTTTCTTGATATTTGAAAATGACCGATTCTGAGCACGGCGTCGCTTCTCAATTAGAAAAAAATACAATGATTTAAAAGTAAAAATACAAATGTTTCAATTCCAAATTTTCTTCCGCATTTCATTAATACCATTAGTACTCTAGAAACCACAAAAAGCCTTAAAAAAACAACCGTTGACCGCTGGTATAACAAATTTCTGTACGGTCGACTAACTTTGTTATATAAAGAAAAATGTAGTCACCCTTTGAAAACTGTTACGGAAGGTAACGTGTTAGCAGTGAAAAATTAATTGAAGAGAATAGGCAAATTACTTATTAAGAAATTGAACAAATATTGCAGATTGGATTATGAAGCATTCACGGTATTTTAAACAAACACCCTCGCGTAAGAAGGATAGTTTCACGTTGGGTGCCGCAGAACCTCACGGATGCTTAGAAGCAGGCAGCGTGGAATGATATCGTGACGTCATTTCTAAATTTAAAGCAGGCACGTCTCGGTGATTTCATGACATTATTACAGGTATTCACCACCTACTGATCTGTATTGGATTTATCCAAACGGTCCAGAAACGAAGCGCCAGTCGACGGTTGGACTGTTTCAGAATGAACCAATTCCTAACATACCGCAACTTTTTTCATTTTTGGCTTTGTGATTTTTAGCACTATACCAGCACAATATGTTTTTTAAGTTATTGCATAGATTTTACCGCGGGCTCTGAGCGCGGCGACCTAATGAAGAAATTCCGTAACGAAAAAAACCTAAAGCCCGAAAACCTAACATCGTCACACGTCGATTAAGTTCGGCAGACTTCGGCACGGTGTTTGTATGCGTGCTAGCGTAACAACAAAATACATAAAATTAACATCATCCACTAACGCATACAGCCATTAGCGTTACCCTTATGCGTTAAATATATCCGTTCGAAGTTGAACGGTTTCTCTACTGCGGATATCCTCATTTCTAAGTCTATCACGCAGAGAAATCCCGAGCATAGCCCTCTCCATAGCTCGCTGAG
>DWHP01009061.1:0-10335 GCA_018247895.1 Parnassius honrathi | reverse complement strand
GTCATACACAAAGTTCAAAAATGTTATTAAACTAAGTTTGTATAAAAAGGGTTATTATAATATTAAGGAATTTATGGGCGATAATAACCCCTGGGAAGTGTGATTGCTACCAAGCTATTTCTAATTTGTCTTGTGCTGTTAATTGTAAACATGATTGTAAGCTATTATTAAAAAAAATTTATAGCATGGTACTGGGAAGAAATTCATGATAAATGCTTTGAGAATCTAAAACGTTGCATTAGACATCCGTCGGTTTTACAATTTTGGAGCTTAGACATACCGACCATAATTTCGTAGATACAATTAAACATGGATTAGGGGCGTGTCTGATGCAAAACGGTAAGCCCATTTATTTTGCTTAAAAATCCCTAACGTTAAATGAGCAGACCTGTGCACAAATAGAAAATCAATTATGCTTGCGTATTCGCCTGCGAGAAATTTTACTCATATATATACGTACGAAGTGACGTAACAGTCGAGAACGATCATAAGCCTTATATAAGCATAATAAAAATGCCATTGGCGGCAGCACCGACAAAGTTGCAAAGAATGTTAATAAGATTACAACCCTATACGTTTAAGTTAGTATGTAAGCCAGGAAAGTATCTTTTCATAGCGGAAGTCCTATCCCATGCCGTGGCGCCGAACTGTGACAAGTGGAATGAAACGAGTGACGAGCTGGATACTAATCACACCACAGATACCCATTTCGTACGTTTGCAAAAGCATATTCAGTCAGACTATGAAATGCAGGAACTAATTAAATAAATAAGAAATGGCCGAACGGCAAAGAGAAAGTTATTGACATGTTAAAACCATACTGGGACATAAGAGAAGAGCTGACGGTTGCGTACAAATTGGTGTGGAAAGGACAAAAAATAATTACACGAAATGTTAAAAACTATACATGTCGGACATTTAGCTGCGGAGGAAATGAAATTGAAAGCTAAAGAAATAATGTATTGGCCGAATTTAAATTCACGAATAGAGGATATAATATTGCATTGTCAAGCATGCCTCACCCATCGTAACTAAAATAGCAAACAACCACTGATCCCACATGAAGTACCTCATAGGGCGTGGTTTAAAGTCGTAATTGATATGTTTCATTTCAATAATAAGTCATACTTGTTAGTCGTTGGTTATTTTATATAGAAGTTGAAAAGTCGTATAACCTACAATTCGAATGCCTCATAAGTAAATTAAAAATAAGTTTCAGTAGGCAAGGTAAACCCGTACACGGTCATGTCAGATAATGGCCTTGATTTTACCAGCAGAATATTTAAAGAGTTTTGTATCAATTGGAGGTTTGAACATAAAACGTCATCCCCGCGGTATTCGCAATCAAATGAACAAGCGAAAAGAGCAATACAAACCATAAAACAAATGCTAAAGAAAACGCATATTGATAAATCAGACTTTAGGATTACGTTGCTAGAATTCTTAAATACCCCAATAAGTGAAAGTTTACCTTCCCCGGCTGAGCTTTTAAATAACAGAAAACTTCGAAGTATAGTTCCGTGTCTTCGTTGAAAAAGCTACAACCGAAATTATTTAACACAAAACAAGCGCGCGAAATACTAAAGTCCCGTCAAACGGTGCAATATAGGTATTAAGACTCAGTAAGATTCTAAAACCTATAAACTTAGGTGATAAAATTAAAGTAAGCATTAATGGTAAATGGGTCTTCGGTATAGTAATAAATATTTTAGGAGAAAGATCATGCGTACCAAAGTTACACTCAGGGAGAATCATACGACGAAATCGAAGGAACATTATCCCCTACAGCTATTTACGACGAGAAAATGAAACCGTGAAACACAAGCAAATGATTTTGATGGCGTATTAGCAACAACACCCGACGTGTTCTCGCTTACCGTTCCCGCCAGCTCCAGTTCCCCCTTCGTTAATTCAATATCCACCAAGGCAACCACAGCTCAATATGCTACTACTAGATACTAATAATTACGTTACTCAATCCGACAGGGTAGTGAAATATCCTGATCGGTGGAGATATCCCTGAACAAGTCGCTGATTGCGACAGGCAACACAAATAGAAAAAAATAAGAAGTAGTAAAAATCTTGTATCCTTATGGAAATATTATTTACTTTACTCAATTATATTAAATTCGATTGAATGTATTTAATGTAGATTCTTACCTAGAGGTTGTATCAGAATAAAATTGAAATACTACTTACTTCATTCAATGAAATTAAAACTATTTGATAAAGATTAACTTGTAAAACGTATAAATAAAAAAATTAAAAATAGGACCTTATCCATTCGCTCATAAATTATGATTATTGCAATTGATATGTCCTAGTTAAATTGATCTTTCTTTATTTTCCATTTATAAACGTAAATGTTTATTAAAGAGATATGCTTTTTATAATTAGTGCATTAATAGAGAGATGTATCTATATCTACCTACGCCGTTGCACGTGCAGTTAAGCTCGTCTAGCTACTTGTCTCGATTGTATAAAACGGACGAAGCGACCACCGTTAAAGCAGTCTTGGCTCTGGCGTCGCTCGGTACACTTATTGTATTCCGATACTAGCTCAACCTCGACTCTTCATTAATTCGTGGAAACGAATTAATTATTATCCAAAGCCATTAAATTAGTTTCAACACAGTTTATAGTTTATTATTTGTGATCGGTGCGTTTTGTAATTGTGATAAATTCTATTTAAAAGAAATGTCCCGCTGGGTTTCTTGCTGATTCTTCCCAGGACAGAGGTTTTCTTTGAACCAGTAGTAGAAGTATTATTTTGAATAAAAATGATTCCATTCTATTCCTAAAGCCTTTTTCGTAATAACCCTACATTACACATTATAAGAAACTACCTTCCTACATCAGAAGTGAGATTAAAGCTTTCCATAATAATCCTTTAATTTTCTAATTACGTTTCTACACATACTTTTTATTGTTTTCGTAAATAAACTAAATTCATATAACATTAAACGAAAATATGGAACAACGAATATTATCTGTAATTATAACATCGCTAGTTTTATTGTATACTATGTATTGTGTTCATTTGCTTACTGATTTATTTAAGGAATGGGTTGTGAGTAAATGTAGATCACATAATGTTTGGTTGTAACGGAAGTAGTGGAAAATAAACAGTCGAATGCACGCTATTTTATTGTTTCCATTCATCTCCCCAAAAGACAAACATTACATGAATAACAGCCTTTTTTCATCTAGTTGGGAAGTATCATATTTAGAGACACTTGTTATGTATTTCAGATGCGTTGATACCTCCGAGACCTAAGATGGAACGCCTCACAGTCTCCAACCTTACTGACTCTTTGTACCCTTCAGGTCGAAACTCAGAAGGCATCGTTATTTAGCAGCAAAAATAAAAAAGAGTATAGTATCCATCTAGACGGAATCCTATGGTAAAAAGTAAAATGTATAAAAACGTAAAAGTCTTAGTAAAGTACCGCCTGCAAACGTACCGCTTAAGATCAGTGTGCACCCGTGACGTCACGCTAGCACTAGCTTATATCTTGGTGAATAATTAAACAATATTTAGTATGTAAAAGTACATTTTTAAAATAAAATACACGTGAAAACATTTTATCCTACGTAACACGGACAATATATTAATTAAAAACACATTTTATCGAGCTGATTTCACGGAGTGAGCGAAAGTTTAATGAAGCTTAAGCTTTAGCTTCGTTACGAACAAAATGAATTATAATACTCAATGAACACAATTTCCGAGCTCTGTAATAACATGGAATACAGATTCTTTTTCCCGCGAACACTCCGTTATAGAATATAATAGACACAATAGATTAACCATAAACAAGTTAAAGTTCATAAATTCAGCCACGTAACTGATTAACTGACACATTTTAGTATTAGTATTTTATGAATAATTAATATCAAGCCAAGTTCATAATATGAATATTAAATGGTCATTGTTCATTGTAATTCGCGTTATGTTTTAAATAAACTGAATAGAACAAAAAGAATGTTTCCGATTTTCATATTACGACGAAACTCACGACAATGTTTAGAAAATCAATCTTACTACATAATAAGCATAGTCAATGACTCTGTTGCACAATGTGTGTGCGTATGTGCGTACAAACTATACGCGACTTTCTTCATACAAAGTGTATCTAACTTGGACTTACGGCTGATCTTGGTTGTTCTCGTAGTTTCGCATTTAAAGAAAGGACTTTTGGATTAAACTAGAACAACTTCGAATATCCTATTGTTTTCTTATTCGATACAAAAAGCGTGTGATTATTGATTACTTGGGAAACGCGATAATGGCGACGACTGCGAGGACTAAATATCTCTGCAAACGCACCTAGTGATTTGGACGACGTATTTCTAACACCCGTGTTAATGGACATTTTTTGCTCGTTCTGCACATCATTTATGATTGATTTCAAATGGTTGTTAATGTTACTAACTAAACTTCCGTCTTCTTTGTTTTATTTTCCTGTAGTATCTATTTAAGTAGTTAGTAAATAAAATTAAATATCAAAAACAGTGGTAATATGCTGCTTAGACAGCAGGATAAGAAATGAATGTTGTGCACCCTACACTTAACCTATTTCTGATAAAACTGCGCTCACCTTGTCACTGTTTTAAATATGCATGCACGGTTTTATTGATTGTCTCTAACAATAACGTTCCTTTCAACGGAGGGCTCTAAACTGTCGCAAAGCACCGTATTTTACAGTAACGGTATTAGAAATGTTTTAATTTAATATTGATTTCTAAAAATCTGAGCTCGTTGCGACTTAATTCTAACCCAAATATTGCAAATGGAAGTGTACTCATATTTTAATGCCTTGGTACATCAAATAAAGTGCTGACCACAAGCGTCCCCTCATTTCTCAGAAGTTTATGGAAGAGGAGTCAAGGAATCTGCAGCGCTGCTCCAGTGCGCTTTAGCGGACATAACATGGGTTCCAAATATTCGTGCAAATTTCCTCACGATGTTTTTCTTACAATTTCAATAGTGTCTGCGAGGATCGATCCCGGGTTGCTGTGAAATTTACGGCGAGCGCTTAGCCCCTGATTACACAGCTTGCTTTGTGTTATGATATTTAAAATTATGTTTTAGGACTAAATCCGATAGCAGTTTTATTTTTATTTATGTAAATCATTATACAACAACTATATATTCTATAAATTTATTTTAACTTATTCTTATCTTATATTATCTTATCTTATATTAAGTTTATTATAACTATATAATAAACAACTTTCATGATATTCAATATTAGTTATTTTAATTTTAAAACAAATTAAGTAAAAGAAATTACTTACTTAGCATTTATTAACCTTGATACCCATATCTTCTTGCAAAATGAGTAGAGACGATAGAATACACAATTGATGAGAATCTGCGAGATTGTGCTGCAATGCCATTTTTACCCGTCAAATAATCAAAAGTTAAAATAATAAATCGGTTTTTTTATAGAATAAGGGTGACAATCGTATAAACGGTCTTGACTACGAACAAGTACGACGTCGTGCACATAATTTTTTGTTTCCAAGGATCGTCCTCGGACGAATCACCTGGCGTAGGGCTGAGTCTCAACAGATCGCAGCACGACGCTGCTCTACCGAACACAACACCCCGCCAAGAACGTATGTCGTCTACAGGCTATTCCGAGCTCCGACATCGAACTGAGGTTAATTCGGACCCTCGGTGCCGTGGTGCTCGTGTTAAGACCGATAACACCGATCGCCGAGATCCAAATGGGCTTCGACGTCGCACCGCATGAGTGCAGAGCGACTAGTAAAGTCACATTTTTTAGAGCCTCCCGACTCTTGGAGCTCCACAGTGAGCATATTCTTGCCGGATCGGCTAGGCTGGCTTCGGCCTTAGAGGCGTTCAGGCATAATCCCGCGGATGGAAGCTTCGCACCACCGGCCGCTCGGCCGAGTGCATGAACCAAATGTCCGAAACTGCGGTTCCACTCGTACCGAGCAGTATTACTATCGCAACGACGAGCCATCAGTAGGGTAAAACTAACCTGTCTCTTGACGGTCTAACTCGGTCTAACTCAAGTACGACTTGTACAAGCGGATGCTGTAGACAAATACAAGAATCCTCGATAAAGAATCAAAATGCAATGCATTGCCGCTCAGAAGACTGAGATAGAATGGCTCATTTCCGGTAAAAGGGGTCTTCGAAGTCGGTCTCCACACTCACCATCCGAGCTGCTTTTTTACGCTGGGATTCTGTGAGCCATTCGTGCTACAAGCATAATATAGCTGCAGCATGACTCTACACATTACGCATCATCGTTATAAATTATAATCGTGATTATTATGGAATTATAGTTCATTCATTCATTTATGGATAGAATAAATGCAGCTGACTCTGGACTAAAAATTGTCTAAACTGCCAAAAATATGTAACGTCTTGTCATGTCATGATGATGTGTTGTTGCATCACATTTATTTTTATGCACGCTTAACAAAAGTCTTTACCCTTAAACGCTTTTTTTTCACACACTTAATGATTAAAGAAGACTGAACGCTCACGTTCACCACGAGAAGCTTTTGAACTGTATAGGTTGGGATGGTGTATTTTATTTGCAATTCAAGGTAATCGTAAAAGTCGTATAAATAAAGGGATCCTATGTTATTGACAAAAATTATTCACGAACTAGGGATGTAAGTTCAAAAATTTATTTAAAACACTTTGTGTAAAATAAATTTTTATACGCTTTTATTGCTTCGCTTAATTAAACGCTTATCGCTCGAACGGATACCCTACAGAGTGTACTTACGTAAACGGGGTTGGTCCCAACTCTGAGCCTTGCAATATTACAGTCATGGAGAGCCATTGTTGAGCAATTCACTTGTGACAGAATTGAAAGGACTATAGTTAGGTAATATGTAGTTGTTTATTGCCCAAAATGTTAGGTGCGGTTGTTTTTATTGAGTTACACGTTTTTTCTATTAGTAGAATCTAAATATGAACTTGAATATGGTTGAGCGTGACAATCTCTCACTATAGGCAGGCTGCAAAAGAGATGATGTCAATTACGTGAAATTTAACGCCTCCATAATATAAGCGTCTCTGCCAAATATGGGATGTTGCTGCAAAATGTCACCAGGCTTATTAGTGACCTAAATGTGGTTATATTCAATCAACCAACCTATTACTTGTTAATCAAATTATTAGCATATTATGTTGTTAATATTGTATGACATTGCAGAAGCTCGGCTAGTCTCCACCCCTTAGTTGTCATCCTCGGCTACCACCACTTGACAGTAAGTCAACGGCACAGTAGTGTAGTAATCGAGCAGAGGCTTATTACGATTAACAAAGTCCGGTCGTGCTTGTAGTACTTCCGTGTAGGCAGGGCTTCAAAATGGGCAAATTTGGAGTCAATGCAAAGGCATGCTGAAAGGCGAATTTTGGTGATCTCAATCCATTTAAAGTGAATCTAAGCAGTTTGAAGCATAAGCATAAAGTCAAGCATTTAGTGTTCCAGAGGAAACGATTCGAAAACCGCGCGCAAGAATTACTTGATGCAATCCACTTCCTTTCATGATCAAACAGCCAGACTAGCAGACACTCGGCCAGTCTCCGCTCCTTTGTCGTCGATCACAAACCATTTTCCTTAACGCGTACATCTTATCCAGGCCATACCGGGTGCGTTTTATCATCTGCTACAACACCTCTTTTTATAACGTGTAATATTAATTAAGCACTAGCTTATAGTAATTAAAATAAAAACAAGAAATCTTTGGGTCATTAAAAAATTGATATCAATATTATATTTTATGAACATGTGCAATTAGCAATGGGGCTGAATCTGAATGACAGGGTGAGAAATTGTGTAATAATAGAAAAGTGTAGTTTTTAAGATGATGTTGTGACCAGGATTAAGAAAGGAATTCTTCAGTGGTTTGGTCATGTAGAAAAAATGAACGAAAGAAAGAAAGAGTGACAAAGCAAATTTATATTGTAGACGTGAACGGTAGAGTCGAGAAGGAACACCCTAGACGAAGGTTTATCCACCAAATTGGTGATATATTAAAAATGCGCCAGATTAGGAGTACCCTCAAACTAACGAGAGTCGAGAAAGGTGTACCAGGATCATGCCAAATGAAAGTCCGTAGTCTCTGCCTACTCCTTTGGGTGACAGGCGTGTGTGTTTATGTATGTAGCAATGCTGCGTGAATTCGAGATTTCCATTGTTGCTGTTTGGCAGCAGAAATAGGTAAAAGCGTGGTACCTGCCCAGACGGACTTGTAGAGAGAAAAAGAATCCTACCTAGAAATAGAGATGTGGCGTTGAAAGTCAGGTGTATATTACGTTACTTGTATTATTGCATATTACTTAGTATTATTTTCAAAAGATTACGTACAGTAGTCGCGTCATCGCTTGATTTATATGACAAAGCAAGCACAATTTTTCCGATCACATTGATATTAGTATTCAATACCTAAGGAAAAAATAAGCCGAAAACATTTTTCGGTTCATACGTGACTTAAATTTGAGTGTAGTTCAGGCTTTTACGTTACAGAGGCCAAACAATTTTTTTGCAAAGATGCGACCATATTTTTTACAGTTGCTTAAATATGAAATTTGTAAATTTCCTGTAGGAACCAAGTATAACCATTACCGTTACGGTTGCAGCCTGTCAAACGTCCACTGCTAAACATAGGCCTCCCCCGTTGACTGCCTCAGATGGAAAATAATCGGCATATTTACCACCTTTGTAGCGTTAGTCAGGCTGGCAACTAAAGTTTTTTTTTAGTTTTAGTTGTTATTTTAAAGTGTAACAGGTAAACAGAATAGGAAGCCTATGGCCCTGATATTTTACATTTTTTTAAGTTCATTAGAATATTACGAAATTTATCTATCAATGAATACTACTAATTTTAATTAAACTTTCTAAAAAAATAAAAACAAATTTTGAACTTAATTAATAAACCAATTAAAAACCATCGAAGCTCAAATCATACTTTACTAGCGGCAATAAAACAATGTTCTTTTCCTTTCGCTGGGTTGTAGGCGCGAGGTCAAGGCCACCGGCGCTATTATTTCAGTCAGCTGTGAATGGCTACGACGTGACATGAAATTGTTTATGTTTCCGCGTGAGTATCGGCCGCCCGCTGATAGTTAACTTAAACATGTAACAATAGTCTAATGTAGGATATCTGGCTATAGCAATGGTGAGATTTTATGTCTTGTCTGGTGAAAACTTAGACGTTGGGATGAGTCAATACTTACCCATGTCAGAATTTACATTACATTATAAGTTCGTATTGGTGTAAACGTTTGGGCGGCAGTTATTAACGACCACATCATTTGTCCAACATGGATTCAAGGTCGATTAACGGGAGTAACGTATTTGAAAATGATACGTTTCCTCATGGACACAATATTAGTAAACGTTAATCTGAGCCATCTGCAAGGAATGTACTTCCAACACTACGGATGTCCAGCTCATCAACAACGATCTGTGTGCGCATGTCTGGACAGGACCTTTGAACTGGCCGGCGAAATTACCCGACCTAACCTCTAAGATTTTATTTGTGAGCCGAACTAAAACGATTAGTGTACACAGAAGAAGCACAAAGTATCAGTGAAAGTTAAACAAGCAATTTACAAAGACGTGGTAGTTTTTGTTTAGAAAAAATCGGTGGCCGTTGGCGCCGTTAAGCCTAACGGCTGCTCTACACGTTGGCCAACGTAGTGGCGAATGTAGTGGCGAAGATATTGGCCAAGAATTTGTGATGGCATTCACACGTTGGAAGGTCGTTCAGTTTGCTTCGCTTCAGGCCGATGTGCGGACAAATTTATTTTATTTTAGACGACGGTTCCGTGGCGCGGTGGCTTAGCAATAAGTGGCTGCGCCGGAAGCCGCGGGTGTGAATCCCGCACGGAGTAAGGTATTTGTATGTCCTACAAATAATTGTTCCGGGTCTGGATGTGTCCTTGTGCAATTTATGTGTGTAAACTGCCTCCGCGATACAAGAGAAAATCCTAGTGTGATAACGTTTTTATAAAGGAATTATAAAAGAATAGTGAATATTAATGGGGCTGTAAGTAGATATGTATACGTAATGCACGAAGTGCATATTGTCAGCCGTCAGGCAGATATTTTACATACCTAATAAGAAGTACTTTATTTCAGCCATGTAATATAAATCAGGGCTGTCATAAACGAGAATTTAATTTATTTATTTAGCTTTATTTATTCCTTACACGCATCATAAACTGGAATTAAGACCATTAATTAGAACTTAACTTATTTCAAAAAATAAAAATGTAAATTTCTTTGCAATCTTCCGCTAAACAATTACAATGATGTGTCTTACCTGGACTGA
>DWHP01009060.1:0-10336 GCA_018247895.1 Parnassius honrathi | reverse complement strand
TTTTGACGGATTTTATCGTGTTTCTAGTGATGATGAAGTCCTGATGTCAAAATTTAGCCGGAGTACCTTCAGCTTTTTAATTGTTTATTTTTATTCGATCTACGCAGAATGAGCTTATAGTATCTAGAAGTCTTACAGCTTTGTGTAGTTATGTTGGACCTAAGCATACTACTGCAAAAGTTCAAGACACAATAAGCTTATTGAGTAAATCAACAGTTTCATATAAAAATACCTCATTCATATAAAAATAGCATCTCAGTATTGTTGTGCTCCGTATGGAGTGTGTAGAAAACCGGAGACTCTTTTTACTGGAAACGAAGAATTCTCTTTCAATCCTCAGGATTATTTATCGAAAATAGACGTATATGTTTATGAGCCACAGCATCCACTTACCAACAGGTGGAATGTGTGCTCGTTTGTCACTTTTATTCCATAAAAAACGTTCGAGAAAACCGAGTAATGGATCTCCTTGCTCACATACGGCAAACATTCATTAGTACTGTTGTATTTGTATATAAAACACGGTTTTGTATTATAAAAAATATAAAATAAACTTTTTTTCCTTGACGTGTTTGCCACATACTATTAAAAAATACTTAAAATCACACAAAATTCACAGTTCTTGCTGAGAATATAACAGCGTTTTTGTTGGCAATGTTTTAAATTTCTTTGGTGACCATTGGTAATCTTTGTGACTGTTGGAGTATATAGTATGTCGTCTAAACAGCACTTAAGAATTATTGATTTTCATATGCCGAATCATTAATTTTCATACAAGTCTTTAATACCTATTTTCCCTGTTTTCATCATTGTATTTGTTCAATCATTGTAAAGTGTTCTCATTTTCAACATCTTTTATTTTGTATTACGACTTAATACGTAGTTAATATCACAAATGCTATTATAATGATCTTAAAAATGATAATTTGGCGATCATCAATCCGGCTGTTAAGTTTGAAGGGGAATCCAACAGAAGGGGCAGCAGTTCATCAGTGGACTTTTAAGAGTTGATAAAGAATTATCCACGTAAAAACGTCCTCTCTTATGTTAATAAAATCTTTTTATGTAGCCTTTTTCCATGATATTACAAAAAGTACATTATAATTAATCTCTGCTTTATATTCAAGTCTAATTTACCGTGAAAAGTTTGCCAACTATAATGTAGAGCAGGGAATTTGACAGTACATGTGAAAGACAACATATTACGGATGTATGCTGCTATATTATGTTGGCAGCTGTATTACGGTGGTGGCACGAGTGGGTCGGCTTAACCGGGGCAGGACCACGCTCTCACAAAATATCAGCGTAAATTAACAGGTTAATGCTGCTGGGATTCGTAGGATGAGTATAATGAACCCGAGACACTTTTTAGTAGAAACGAGGCGTTCCATTGTAGTCTTCATGGGTGCCGACTCATCTGCACTATGTTTCTTATTAGAAATTAAATGTAGATGTCTATGAGCAACAGTACACTAAACATCAGGTGCTCGTTTGCCACCCTCATTGTATTAAAAATCGCTAAGACTGTGGCAGCCCGGCTAAGGATCCTCTTTCGAGAATAGGACGTCTGAGAGTATCAATGATCTGCCTATTATAATGAAAGTGTTCGAGTACATTTTTGATTTAATCCTCTCCAAGAATTGCTTGAAAAATTTGCTCGTAGTCGTCACGCTGAGAAGGCGGTTTAAGGAACACCGATACCATATCCTCGCACTGTAGATACTGATATTCTTAACCAATCTACGAAATATAAGTTTAACGTTCTTGAACGAATTTCTATCACAGATATTCCCCTGTATTTTCGCATTTTTTTTCTGAAAAAAGGCAAGGAAGACAAAAGGGCACTCCATCGTGGATGGATTGGTAAGCGTAAATAACTGCCGTAATCTGCGACCCAAACAAAGCATTCACTAATATAATAAAGACATACATTTACCGCGTAATGGTGGTGTAAGTATATCCACTTCCATGGAGTAGTCATCGTACCGTGGGTATCGCTAGAAGCGACAGATGGGTGTCACTTACCATTGTCCAATTTTTATCACTCTCCATCGGAAAGTAACACACATCAGCAGCATTATACTGCTGTTTCACACAGGTATTCAAAGCGTGTGCTATCCTTCCCGGGTCTAGTCGACCCAATTATGCTTCAGTTATTACATAATTGTGCAGTATATAATTGTTCAGTTATTATATATTTGTGTCACCTTTTATTCTTAATTTCTATTGATTCACCGTTTCTAGTCGCTTCTTAGCTTCCGGTTTATTAATGCTGGCTAATGGATGTTAACTAAACCTTTTATTTGCCACGTTTATTGGAGTTTCGTTAGCACATATTTCTTGATATAAGTTTTTTATCAAACTTTGTAATATTACATAAAACTTATATAGGACTATTGGTCAAAACTACACACAAAAATTCTAATACATGAATTGTTCTACTTTCCTTCAATGTTACAAAACAAGACGAAATTGAATCCAACGCAAATTTAACAATCCATATTCTTTACTGTTACTTCAAAGCCATCGAGAATTGTCTAGTGCAAGGTGAAACACGTTCGGAATGCAAATAAAAATTTTTAGGGTTTGTATGTTGGTTTGAAAGTGCAGCAATGTTTTCCGGAAACTGCCCGGTCAATTTTTTTGACTTTATTAGGATAATGCACGTATGGTCAGGTTTAGTTATACAAAAAGTATTTAAAGATATTAAAATTTTGTTAATTTTAGGTCAGTTCATCATGAAAATGAGAAATGTTAAGATCAACATGCAAATATTAAACTACGATGTATTTGAGGACACGGTAAGCCGGCAGCTATTGTAATTGCCCATGAAGCCTTATTTTAAGGTGAAATACGTAACGTGTTGTCATCTACTCTGTTTTCTTTTCTTCGGTTCCTACTTTTGTTGTTTGTTAAAAGAAAAATCCTAGAGAATTGAGTAGTACTACCTCACAGGGCAGAAGCGAAATTAGTATGGCGTCTGAAACCAATCAACCAGTTTGACTCTGAAGCTCATAACTAATTGCTTGCATTGCTAATCAATCTAATTGTTTAAATGAGTAGTACCTAAACGAATGCAAGCAGCAAGGTAAATTACCAAAGAGTAGTTGGTCACATTTCCTTAGTAAGTTGCGACATTTGATGATTACATTTGTGCAATGTAAAATGTTAAGCGCTTTCAAAATTCACAGTTTTAAATTCATTAGTTAAATAAAGAAGAATAAAAATTTAAATATCGTATGTTTGTTAATAAAAAGTAGAAGTTCCAATGTCACATGGGTCTAAAACCCATCTGACTAGTTATGATTTCAAACGTAAAAAATATTTTGTTCACTCCTAACAAAATCATTTTAGCTAACTTAGACTGTTTATCAGGAGAATTATTGGTGTTGTTTGTGTTACTAGTATTTTTTTACTCAACTGATCCAGAAAGAGGGTAATGTTTTACGAGAGTATGTATGTATGTCTATTTCTTTGGCATGCTCTGTAGCCTGAAGTGCTTCATGGACTTTTTTCCATTTTTAATACTAATATTGACATATAAGATGTATTTAAATTCTTTTTAACCGTAGGTGAGATATATCTTAAATGATATTTATATATTGCATCTGCAAACTCAAATAAGGGAGGGCTCTTTTCAGTAAACTGTATAACACATTCGAGCCTTTTCACTTACTGTTTTAACCATTAAGTTTGTAAAAAAAATATTAAGTTATCAGGTATGTTAGCAAAAGTACGTATATAAATACAAGGCAATCTTCGATTAATTATTTATCGAAAATTGTCTTTGCACCACATTGGAGATCGCAAGTCTACCTCACCTTATATTCCTCGCAAATGCGGTCAACTCACCCTAAAACGCTAGATGCAGGGTATTCTTACGGGCTAGTGAAAAATAATAAAAAATGCTCAAACTAATTTTTTATCAATTACTCTCACTTATCGGAGTGACATACATCCTGCTGCTGCATCCTGGTAGTGAATAGCAGGAAGAAGGTAAACATGGTTTGAGCCTCGACTCGGCTACAAGAATAGCGCTGAGGAAACTAGTGTTAAATGATGTAAGCCTGTCCAGAAAATGAGCCAAATAATGCCAAGTAATACTTTGGGAATTAATGTGAATAACATTGAAATATTTCAATACATCTGAGTATATAGAAGATAGGACTTCGTTTAGAGGAGTGAAATCTGTACTTTTTTTATAGGAAAAGGGTGACAAGCGAGCACACAGTCCCCCTGATGGTAAGTGGTTGCTGTGGCCCATAGAAGTCTACATTTATCCTCGTTTGCGAATCAAAATGCAGATGCGTTGTCAGCCTTGAGGACTAAGTTGGAATGCTTCTTTTCCAGTAAAAAGGGTCTCCGGTTCTCTACACTCACCATACGAAATACAGCAGCATTAAGCTGCCATTTGACGCTGGTATTCTGTGAGAGCGTGGTCCCTCCCCGGGCGAGCCGAACCATTCGTGCTACAACTATACAATTAATATAGCTGCAGCATGGCTCTACCACTGACAAAAAAGTGTGGTTCACGGTATCCACTAATTTAATACCTATTATTAATTTAAGGCAGTTATAAACAGGGCTTAAAACATAAAGGTTGTCTCATTTAATAACGTAATTACGTGGCGACCCCGCCAGGCGGTGCGCGGCCACAATGCACGCACACCGTCGCTGCCTGCAAAAATTATAAAAAAAATGGGAGAGCAACTTAAATAGAAAAGAATTAACGGAGAAATAAAAATAAAGAAAAATTTTCAATAATTGAATTGACACACTACCGATAGTATAAACGATATGTGAAATAAGAATAGAAGGGGGTCAGGACTCAGTTGGTCGAGCAAGTAGATGAGTTTGTGTATTTGGGATGTGAATGTTGCAGAGATAGCAGATATGGTAAGGATATAGAACGACGAATGAACGCAGGAAATAGAGTGAATGGGGCTCTCCACTTTATTGTAGGAAGTTAGAAAAAGGCATGTATGGCAATTCACAATGCTGTGTTAGTCCCCTACCTTAATGTATTGTAGTGAAAGTTGGGTGTAGCAGAAGCAGCACGAGAGTAGAATAAATGCTGTAGAAATGCAGTTATTAAGGAGTATGTTAGGGCTGAAATCTGAATGACAGGGTGAGAAATTGTGTGATAAAAGTGAAGATTGCAAGATGATGTTGTGACCAGAATAAACAAAAGAATGCTCCAGTAGTTTGGTCATGTAGAAAGAATGAATGAGGAAAGAGTGACAAAGCAAATCTATGTTGCAGAAATGAACGGTAGAGTCGGGACGGGACGCCCTAGACGAAAGTTTATCATCCAAATTAACGACATATCGAGAATGGGCTAGATGAAGAGTTCCCTTAACCAACAAGCATGTATGCGTATGTAAAGAAGATGAGAGAAATGTCAGGATCGTGCCAAATGGAAGTCCGCAGTCTGCCTACTGGGTGACAGGCGTGAGTGTGAGTAGTGTGTTATGATTATGATTATTATGTATATATTATGATGAAGATAACAATGTAAAACAATGATCAGAAAATATAACACTAGAAAAGAAATATTGGTTAATGCATACAATTGTAATAGTCTTCTTAGGTTTCTTTTCTTTCTTCTTTTCTTTTTTGCTGTCATTTGACGCCCCTGACGCATCAGAGTCTTCGGATGACGACGGATTGGTGTCATACCTAAAACGAAGTATTTAATTACAGTTACAGCCTATTAAAGTCCACTGTTCAACATAGCCCTCCCCCATTGATTCTCACAAAGTGGGTATATTTGTCACAGTTGCCACACTTGAAAAGCGGGCTAGCAACCGCAGTTTTTATTTTTAGACGTTATTAGGAAGACGCTGCTGTCCATCTCCCGGTTTGTCTCCCTCTGTCGCCTCTTACGACACTCACGGGACGATATGGGGTAGCGGATATTCTTACACCGCCACTACACGGTATTTCAATTAGTATCATATAAAATAATACCATGAATGTGAGTCCTGAATAATATGATGGTTGATTGACCAATCCAAAGGTTTCCAAAGCTATGGTACGTTTTTAATTACGCAAGTGATTTTGTTGCGGCGTAAAACAATCTATTATGCCTAAACTATACAAAATGAGGTCGGGGCGCATCCTTAAAGTTGTAAGGTGTTGGTACTACCGTCAACCTGCAGTGTCTATGTTCAGCAGTGGAATTTTACAGCTTGATGATGATGAAGCGTATGTGAAAATACAAACGTATTCATCCATACCTACTTATGGTATTTTTTATAGAATAAGGGTGACAAACGCGCACTCGATTAAGATTTTTTTTTAAAAACGGTTCCCCCACACTAGGACTTTCGCCTGTATCGTGGAGGCACTTTACAAACATAAATTGGACAAGGACAAACATCCAGACCCGGAATAATTATTTGTAGGCCATACAAACACCTGTTCCATGAGGGATTCGAACCCGCGGCCCTCAGCGTAGCCACTGATTGCCAAGCCATTCCGCCACGGAGTGGTCGCAAAAAAAAAGACGGAATGCCTCATTTCCAGTACAAAAGGTCTCCAGTTCTCTACGCTCACCATACGGAACACAGCAGCATTGAACTGCTATTTTACTCTGGTATTTTGTGACAACGTGGTCCTTCCCCGGTAGAGCCGACCCATTCGTGCTGCAACCAAAATATAGCTGCAGCGTGACTCTACCGCGTATATAACACTCCGATACTTGTGTTATAATATCGGAGATTTTAGCGCGGTTTTAAACATTGAACAGTTAGTACAGACCCATCGAGGGCCAAATCAAAATCGACTGCGCAAGAATTATGCATTATGCATATCTTATGTTTGTGATAAACATATGGATAAAACGCCTGAACTGTGACACCAAATATCAAACTCACCAAACCAAACACCAGACAATATCACCAAATTTATCATAAACATCTCATGTTAAACAAACTTGCATATTTTTATAATAAGGGTTATTGTTTATTTTCGTATTGTTATTGCCCATCTGTCTGCTGCCTTATAACAGGCGAGATGTGAGCCAAAATTTCTAGTAAATGTGTCTACTATTTGTGTACTAGAATCATTTGAGAAGGAAATAGGAACTTGAGCAATACACTGAAACTTGAGCAATACCTAGAAAGTGCCATTACAGAAACGTTGTCTCATCGATTTAGTTATAAGATGTTGGACTGAGCTTTTTTAACAGATTTTGATTCTTATAGCTCATCTCGTAATATACCAACTTGTAATATAGAGTAGATCACATGACAAATACACCACCCGGCCAAATTCGCAGAAAACGTTCAGAATAAGTAGTATATGCAAATAGTGAGGAAAAACCAATAAAAAAATTTAAGCATTCTGTCCTTTTTATCTTTAAAATTCAAAATGCGTAGTAATTAATTATTCTAATTAGTAAGGGTCGATCGGTAGGCAAAAAAATGTTGTTGCCCATAAATCACATTCAATTTGGGATAATTTCAAATAAAAGTAGAAGCCTTTACACATTTTTTTTAAAACTGCAATAACAGTATATCATTATATATATGAACTTAATTTTAAAATTTGGCTACTCTTTCAAAAATAATCATGTAAAATAATCAAAACATGGTAATAATGCTGCCAGGGTCATAGAAGCAACACGCCTCTCAATGACACCTCCAACATCACAAACTATTACGGCTCGTAATATTGAGTAGGAAGGGTAAGGTTATTTAGCATTTTTGGACATATGTCAAATGGTTACACTGCCATCTGTTGAGGCACGAAGTCTCTCGGATCACCGTGCCTGTGGGATACTAACTCTTCGGCGACGTCGCTCTGGTTGGCTTTATCGGGGTTAAAGTCCTCGTCGGTGCTCTCATCGCTTCCGTCCGAGTCGTCGGATTCGCGCTCCTTAGCTTCGGCCTTAACGCGTTCCAAGTACGCGTCGGGCTCCTTCTCCGTGTCCGAATCGCCAAAGTCATCGTCGTACAGTGCTTTATCCTAAAAACGTATTTTTATAGAATAAGGGTGACAAATGATCACAGTCCACCTTATGGTAGGTGGCTGCAGTGCCCATAGACATCTAAATTCTATTCCCAATTAAGAAACAAAATGACCTCCGAGGACTAGGTTGGAATGCCTCACATCTATTAAAAAAAGGTGTCCGGTTCTCTACATTCAACATACGAAAGACAGCAATATTAAACTGTTATTTTATGCTGGTATTCTGTGAGAATGTGGTCCTGCCTCGGTCGAGCTAACCCATTTGTACTACAACTAAAATGTAGATACAACATGGCTCTACTACGAATACTATTAACAAAAATAATTTTAAACATGGAGGATATGAGCAAATTAAGGTAAGGGAAAAAATAGCCATGGTAAGAAAAATATTTTTAAGATAATCAAGTAAATTTAAAAGTTAGAAACACCACATCTAAGCGAAGTATATATATTCATCCTTTTTATCCCTTATTACAAGATGTTGTGTAATAAAGGTTAAATAAATAAATGAAAACTTACATTCTTTCCAGTATTTTTGACATGCAGTTTCTTTGAGGTGATATAATCAAACAGCTTGTCGTATTCTCCCTTTTCTATACTACTGAATGTGTGAATACTGCCAGACTTTAATTCTATTTCGAAGTCAAATGACCTGGAATTATCATATTTATAAAAGTAACTAACAATTTATGTGTCGAAAGTAAGCCTTTTGTAAAGCAAGAGCTATACCCATGCTAAAGTAATTCGCTTTAGCCAGATTTCTTCAGATTTATCACGAAACGTAAAGTAATTGTCAAGCTACGTATTTATTACAAGTATAGTGTATTTGAAAGACCGTGGTGGCGCAGCGACTGGACACTTTTCTAAAATTCCGTTTTACGCTAACAACACGAGTTCAAACAGCGCTAGCGACGCTTAAATTGTGAAGCACAATTTTCGGCGTGAAGTAAGGAAACCAGCCTGCTTGAGAAATTAAAGATAATTTAAGATAATGTGACATCTGCCAACATTGTTACAGCCATTACCATGGCAAACATGGAAAAAGCAGTTGGAAGGAAGAGGTTTATTATATTTATTGAAACTGAATGAAGTTTTTTTTTTATATAGAATAAGGGTGACAATCAAGCACACAGTCCACCTGATAGTAAGTGGATGCTGTAGTTCATAGATATCTACATCACCTCAATCAAGAATCCAAATGCAGATGCATTGTCACCCCCTAGGACTAAGATGGAATTCCTAGTTTCCAGTAAAAAAGGGTCTCTGGATCTCCAGACTCAACATTAGAAACACAGCAGTATTAAGCTGCTATTTTATGCTGGTATTCTGTGAGAGCGTGGTCATTCCTCGGTCGAGCTGACCCATTCGTACTACGATCATAATATAGCTGCAGCACGGCTTTACCACGTATAAAAACACTAAGGTTATCTATATTTCATTACAACGTGTATAGTTTTTTATCACTAATTTAAATTCGAATCTTTCCAACAAAGCAAAATATTAAAAAAATAAACAGTATCAACTTTTTTTACTTGACGTTGTTTCAATGATATGACGCTATGGAACTTACCGTAGTGTTTGGATGATTAAAATTCATAGTTATGCGAATAATCGGCAAAAATAATTACATAATCGGTAAAAATATTCACATAATCAAATCATTAATTTTTTGATGTATTATTTCTTTAATTAAATTTTTGTTTTTAAAATTACATGAATCACGTATAAAACAAGTTGATTATTTTATTTTGTCAACGTAAATTTGTGTAGGCAATAAACTCTTATACAAGGCCGCGCTGAAAAAAGCACAACTTAATTTCAATCTCCCGATTTCACATTTGTGATTTTGTGTTTGTCTTCTTATTTTGTGACTCGGCTTTAACTTTTTGTATTGTTTCTGCTATATTTGTTGAAGCATGTGCCCATGTAACAAAGGATGATTGGGCAAATGTGGTAGAAAAAACAAAAAAAAAAATTGATTATGGATGATTTTGAAAGAGACATTCATTTTGACTGCATTATTAAAAATCAAATAATAATTAATCTAAACAACGACAGCTCAACTAGTTGCACTGAAAGTGAATGAATAAATTTATTTTTAATCTAGTTTTAATCTTAAATTTTTTATAACTTTGCCCCTAGAAATAAGCAGTAATAACAAATACGAAGAAACTGATAAATCTTGTGTTTCAAATTATCCGTTTCTACGTAAACAGGTACAGGTAACAAAAAAGGTGTTATTCAAACCAAACTGTAAATGATTACCTACTCTAAAAATCGATATCGATCTTTAAAGAATCGAATACTGCAGGTTCCAGTTTTTTGGTTGGCATGCTTGGTGCAATCAGTCTGACAGCTGTCA
>DWHP01009059.1:0-10337 GCA_018247895.1 Parnassius honrathi | reverse complement strand
AGTGACAACCACTTGCAGATGACAGCTGTCTCCCCGACCATTTTCCCATTTACGGCACAGAACTCCATCCTGAAGCAGCAAGCTGTCCCATTGCTTTTAGTGGTCGAACCCATCGCAGAGACCTCGCTCCACTTGGGCTTGGGAGCACTGGCCTTCATTCATTCCAGAATCGTCTCGATGTCCAGATCTTCCGGCTGTGCATGTTGTAAGTTGTCCTTCCACTCGTTGCTAAGGTGGTCTTTCCTGATCATCCTGACAGATACCAGTTCCTTACCCTCTTGCCTACTACTATTCTTGCAATCATCAGGATAAGGTCTTCTCGACAACGCATCTGTGTTTTCACGCCATTTCCCGCTGCAGTGCCCGATAGTAAAGTCGTATTCCTGCTGTTGCTGGGCGGTGCTGTTAGCCGCACTATCCTTTTGAGATCGAACACCTCCGCTTTTATAGACCGCTTAGGGTAGCTGGGTCGAAGATGGCCACTTTCCCCACAGCCGTAGTACCCTGGGCTGTAGCTATTATTTTGGCCGCGAAATGTAACTGCTGCAACCTCCCTGACACGATGGGAATGATGATCCTGCCGCACGGCTTCCACCTCCAGTGCAATGGCCAAGGCGTCCTTAAGCATCTCGTGGTGCCCGAGCCTCACAGCAGCTCTGACTTCAAGGTCACGGATGCCGTCGATGAATGACTCCCTTCAACAAGCGCAGGTACAGACTGGTACGCTTTTCGTACCAGCTTCTTCACCTCTAGAGCTCACTGCTGCAGGTTTCCGTTGATGCGCAGCACAGGATCTTTAAGCTGCGCCCAAAAGACGTGTTCCAGGTGAGCGTCGCCATATCTTGCCTCCAATGCCTCAAGGAGCTAGTCATAAGTCACTTCCTCACCGACCGCTTCCAGAACAGTTAAGGCCTGGTGACGTAGGCCTAGTATAATAGCAGTCATGGCCTGACTCTTATTCCAGTCGTTCGCCTTCATAACGGCTTCGAACTGGATTTTGCAGGCTGACCAGAAAGAAGTCCCATCAAACGACGGCACTTTGAGTCCACGTAGCGAAGGTGTTGTAGCTACTACGGGAGCCGTAATTCCATTACCAAGTTTGAGGTCGTCCAGCGTTTTCTTCACGTCAGCCATCACGTTGTCAACCCGATTGTTCACTTGGTCAATTCGAGTTTCAACTTTCTCGATTCGGGTTTCAGCTTCCGACAGGCGATTGTCATGTTGAGCAACCATATCCTTCACTTTCCTTCTTTCTTCCCCAAAGTTAGCGTGAAGGTCCTTCATGAGGAGTATCTGCTCCTCTAACCGACGGGACTGTTCCTCTTGTCCACCTCACAGCTGTTCTTCCAATCATCGAGCCTGTTCCACCTGCTGATCTTCCAACCGACCTGCCTGTTCCTCCTGCTGCTCTTTCGACTGACGGGCCTGTTCCTCTCGTCAGCGCTGGAGCTGCTCTTTCAACCGACGGGCCTGTTCCTCCTGTCGGCAGGCCTGTTCCTCCTGCTGCTCTTTCAACCAACGGGCCTGTTCCTCCTGTCGGCGAGCCGGCTCCTGCAGCATCACCATCAGAGCACCTAAGTCAGGTGCTGCAGACGCAGGAGCTACTGACGGGCCGGCCTCCGTGGCCGACGGCCGACCCTCCGACGTCTGTGGCGTTGCACCACCATATCTTCTCTAGTCCGTCTCCTGCTGGCGTTGACTTCAGGTACGAAAACCCACCATTTCCTCCTTAGGCAAAATCGGCATGATTTTATCCCACTTCTGACACCAATTGTTACGAGCTTAGGGTTCGTGACAATAAAAACTGCCAATTGAATGACCAAAATTGACACTTTAATTTATCACAATGATCACTTTAGTTCACTTCATTTCGTTTCCAAATTCAATACTGCCTCGGTCGCGGCCCTCGGAGGCTTAAAATAGGCCTATTTCACCGAAACATCCAGAAAATACCGGTCCCTACCGTCTAAGTGCATCAAAATTCGAGTGTGGTCTTTTCTAGAAAGCTTAATTCTTTTATTCGTCACTAGATGGCGCTGTTGGGCGAGTTCTAAAAATACCTTGACACTCCTATTTCTGATACTTGATACTAGATGGCACCAGTGCCATCAACCGTGGCGCGTAGCAATATTTAAGAAATAAAGCTTTAAAAAGTATGTCGCGTGTCGAAAGGAACATTTTGATTGAGTTTATTGGGAAACTGCGAAATTGTATACGTTTCGCAAAAATCTTGATAACTCTGCCGAGCACTTAAAGCGCGTTTTGTAATCTGTAATTATAGATTTAATTTTGATAGTGTTAACCCATAAAAGGTAGGAGATCTTACAGTGTAATCGTAATTTAATTTTCGTATAAAATTAAATAAAAATTATTAAAACTGTAACCACATTTATTTGTTTAAACATTTATGCACAAAATAGCAGTTTTTTGTGTTAGAATAAGGGTGACAAACGAACACACAGTCCACCTGATGGTAAGTGGATGCTGGGGCCCATTCATCTACATCTATCCTCGGCTGAGAATCAAACTGCAGATGCGTTGTCACCCATGAGGACTAAAACGGAATGCCTCGTTTTCAGTAAAAAGCATACTATCGAAAAACATTACCCTCTTGCTGAGACAGTAGGGAAACAAATACATTTAGAATAGTCCAAATACGTAGTAATACCGTTACTAATTAATTAGATCATAGGCTATTGATGAGGCATAGACGAGTACACAATTCGAGATCAATTTCCAGAACGTTCGAACGTTTTTTAACCTCATTTCAATACCCGCAGCCCCGTCAATTAAGACAAAACCATCCACAAATATGGTACAATTAACAGAATCATTGCACGATAATAAACATGCAAATTTAGTATTTATTATTAGGGATTTAAAGCTAAAATTGTGTGTAGAGAGCAGTTGCGGTGTGTATTCATTAAGGATGGTTCGATTCAGTGGTTTCTGATTCGATTAATGCATATTAAATAGTAGGATTGAAGTACAAATCTCTGGCGGTAATATTTAATAAAGAATTTGAAGTACATATTTATGAAATAAATAATTATGTCCTGTATACAAAATTATCTGAAGATAATTTTAAGTCGAAATTTAATTAAAGAAAAAAGTATCATCGTCATGATCTTCGATAAATTTTACTGCAGAAATAGATAATGGGGTGTTACGAGTACCCAGATGGATTAGAGTCCAAGTAGAAAAGCAGTTTTTTTTTTAAATATAATAAAGGTAATGGTTACAGAATACGAGCACATAATCCACCTGACAGTGACTGTGGCCCGTAAACATCTACGTCTATCATCGGTTAATAATCAAAATGCAGGTGCGTTGTTACCTCTGAGAACTAAGATGGAATGTCCCACAAGTTGTTATTATATTAGCTGGTTTAATAACGAGTTGAGACGAATCTCAGGCAGAAAAGTTGGTTCTGTTACCTAGTAGTAGGAAGTAGCAATAATAACAGACAAATAAAAGAAAATTAATAAAAACAAAATTTAGAAGTTAAATAGATAATCACCAATATAGGATGTGGGATAGATCCTGTTTTTATATAGTATCAGCTCGCCAGGCAGACGTTGTTCTGCCCTTTTCGACGACTCTTTGTCATGTCCTATTAAACATTCTTAAATTCGCAAAAATATTTGTGGGCCACACATGGGCAAAAAACTATCCTATCTCTCAAGTTGAACCTAACTGCACTCGGTGTGCAATTTTGATTTAAATCGGTTAAGTAGTTTAGGAGTCCATTGCGGACAAACAACGGGACACGTAATTTATAATAATATATAAAGATATAAAGATTAAAAGTCCTACTGGGTTTCTTGCTGGTTTAGGGCAGAGGTTCTTTTTCCGGACCAGTGGTAAAAGCTTATGTGATCTTTAATGAGTATTTATGTAATTTATTTAATATTATTAACATATTACATATTATAATTTATAAAATATTCCAAGCTGTAATATTATAACTGGATGCAGGAAGTAGATAGTGGCTCAGGACCTGCTTTGTAGAATTCCTAGGGGGTGGTCTATGTTCAGCATTGATCTTGTGAAGGACTGTAATGATGATAATTCTCAACTGTTCTATTTAATAAAATTTTCTTAAGTTGAAATAGCTACTCTTAAATCTAATAATGTTGAATCGCTTACCTATACGGAAGTCGTGTAAGTTTAGTAATTTAGTCTTACCTGAAACAGAAAAGAAAATATCAGATATTCCTTTTTCTTATAAAAACACTAACATACTATGTATCTTCAGTAATTTGGGGTATTTTATATTCATAAAACACAAGAAGCAGTTATTTTAAAAATAAAAACGTGTTTTCTCAGCTCATGGATGTTTCATACTTGCTAATATAACGGAAGGACGTACGCAAGATATTTAATTGGGACATCCATGAGAATGTACTTCTTACAGGCCCGTTGATGTTTGTGGATCGTGGAACTTGATTTTTGAGGTTTAGACGCACTGAGATAATAAACCTTCTGCTTAGTACAATTTAATCTTCTTCCAATATCATAAACTTTATTGTTATGGTATTTTGGGTATATGAGTCTGATCCAAAATGTATCTGAACATTATCGATGGCCAATATGTACTACTTGCCTATTCCAATAAGGTGCTGCGTTCATCACTAAGCGCAGCTGCATTTTCCTTCAAGATTTAAAATCAGTCGGAGACAAGTCATAGGGCATTTGCGGAATGCACTCGCCGGCGCCGACGCCTCTTACAGCTTTCAATTGCGGGCGTTTTCATCTCGCAAGTCTCAATTGGATGCTGTTGTATCAGCGTGTACATGTATCTTTCTTGAAACAGCCATAACTTGGGATAGGTATAGTATTGTCGGTTATATTTTAGGGTAGACATACTGACCAAAATAGTGATTATCTATTATAAAAGTGATGGATACACTTCGCTGTTAGACAGCATATTTACAAATTTGATAACGACTCTTTTTACAAAAAAGTTCTAGAAAATGCAGAAGCTACGAGTATCTATCAAAAAGTTTACAATTGTTATTAAACAGAAACTGTTTAACAAGGGTTATTATACTTTAAATAGTACACGATTGAACCGCTGGGAATGAGGTGATCGCAACCATGCTGTTTCTAAATATTTTATATTTGATAGTACAAAATAATATATTTCAAATGAATGAAAAAAGTCCCGCTGGTTTTCTTGCTAGTTGTTGTACTTCTTGCTGGTGTACCAGGACAGAGATTTTTTCGAACCAATGGTAAAAGCGTAAATGCTTAGAGTATACCTACATAAGCAAGCTATATATAAGCTATATACTTATCTATACTTCAAGTATTTATGTTTTTTAATTTTGCTTTTACATAGCTTGCTTGTGTATTGTGTATACCTACTTTTTGACTCAAAAATGACTTTTAATAAGTTTTCTTTTAATAGAATAAGGGTGTCAAACGAACCCACAGAGAATGCATTCTGTGGCCCATAGACATCTACATCTATCGTCAGTTAAGAATCAAAACGCAAATGTGTTGACCCCCTGAGGACTAAGATGGAATGTCTCATTTCTAATAAAAAGGGTCCCCGGTTCTCTTCTCGCAACATACGAAACACAGCAGCATTAAGCTACTTTTTACGCCGGTATTCTGTGAGAGTCTGGTCCTTTCCCGGTCGAGCCAGCCCATTCGTGCGACGCATACAACAACAATACGGCTGTAGCGTGGCTCTACCGCGTATGAATATTGTTGTATGTATAATATTGAATAAAAATTTTTGTTATCTGTTTTTAATATTAGGTATGCCTTAGTTTTCTGTTTTTTATGTGTATATTTATTATTACAACTGGGTTTTAAATTCGTTATAGTGACTATTTTAATTCAACTTTTTTTTTTACTTTAAATGAAATGACTAAATGAATATTTCTTTACAAATATTTCATTCAAAAAGGATCCAGCCAATTACTGGCTGCAATAAACTGATAATAGTTACACCGAAATAGCGCGTAAATCAACATTTATGACGTCATAAAACGGAATCCACAAACCACCGATTATAAGTAACGGGATAATTGTATTGGACACAATAACAATATTCTATTATTGCTAAGTTATGAATCCATATATTAACACGTGAAGGGAGATCATTCATTACTTTAATGTAAATTGTCGAACATTAAATAGTCTATGGTCAAACAGTCTCACAGAGTGGAACTCATCAGTAAAGAATAATTTTAAAATGTTGCCAACAAAATGTGCTCATTTTCCTAACTGTAGAGTTATGTATATGTTATATTATATTATAAACAAACTTAATTTATGGTTAAATTTTGACCAGTGGGCGTCTTGTTAATATCATTTGGCAAGTGGAGACGGTGTAAAATAATTTATTTCTCTTCTTTCCGTGAGTCCTGTAAGAGATTATGGGAATTTCGGAAAGCTGTCATGATCTCCCATACGAAATTAAAATACATTAAAATGTTTATTTCTTAGACGAAAGTAACTAAAATTTTCGTATGTCTAATATATTTTTTTTCAAATCTCCTGTTGTTTGAAAATTATGGACTGTTGTCGACGTTGGACTAAGCTGTGTACTGTTACTAGCTGATAGAAAAAATGAGGAAGACTTACGTTTATATTAGTGAACTTTTACCAATAAATAAATCCAATTTCATGGATTTATTATATATATATATTTTAATTCCCGATGGTATTATAGAGACACCAACCCTGTGACCACGGGAACGAGACATCTTAGTCCTCAGCGGTGACAACGCATCTCTATATTGATTCTTAATCAAGGATAGTTGAAGATGTCTATGGGCCAAAGCATTCACTTACCATCAGGTGGACTGTGTGCTCATTTGTCAACCTTATTCCATAAAAATGGTGCCAGAGAAGATATAACTCTGGGTTGCTCGCGTATATTGGAATTTTAAGTCAAGCATCAACTTTGAGCTATCACAGCTCTGTTGGTGTGGTTACGAAGGTATTATTGATCCGTAAATTACATCTCGTTGAGCAAACAGCAGTCGATCTGCTGACTAATATTTACCGTAGTGATATTAATTAACCACAGAGTAATAATCGTCGCTACAGGTTAATATTAAATTGGTTTGATTTTGCGATAGAGTTTGGCATCGGGTAACTTCTATTTTAAAATTCTGAACCAACGAGCTCCATAAAGAAGTGAAGGTGACAAACGTCCTCCAAATGGCAAGTGGATGCTGTAGTATACGGACTCGCACCCTAATTAAATATCTAAATGCAAACGTGTTGTAAATGACATAATATTGTTAGAATAGAGATGTAACACTAATGTATCTTCCATGTCATTTGTGGTGAGAAATAAATAAGTTATTGTTATTAATTATTATTACTATGTTGTCAGCAGGAGGCTGAGTATGCCTCGTTACCAGTTTACGAGGTTAAAAAGATCTCTAGTTTTTGTCACTCACAGGAAGAAAGCATTATTCTGCCATTTCAAACTAGTATTATTTACCAACCGAAGTTAAAATATACGGAATTGTTTACGTCACTGCATGATATTAAAAGTCTTATCTAACTACATCATTAAATTAACCATGAAATAATCTATGCTCTCTTACTACAGTCGAAATATTTGCGGTCGATTGCCGGTCGCGCTTTGTGACGTAACTCGTTTGTAATCACAGAACTGCCTTTGAGGCAAAATCGTTTGAGGATAGTAAGGGATTTAGTTCATTCAATAAGAGCAGAGTAGTGATGAGGAAACAACGTATCGATCATTCATTATATACGGAATTAAACTAGATGTTTTATTTCTATACCTAGAAAAAAGTATTGCCGCAACTATGTATATATTCTATAATAATTAATGTCTGGATTTTCTATTATATCCTAACATAATATATCTGAAAATACTTGTACGCCGGAAACGGTAGAATATTTAGGAGCCGAATTCTTTTGTAACAGCTGTAATGTACCGTACTCTAACAAATAAATCATTTTATCTTATCTTGCCTAACATATAAAGAATTATTTACATATAAAGATCATGTCAGAATATTCACCTAACCCGCACGCATTGCAAACTTTGCGAATAACCTTTGAAACTCTTTTAATGTTAACCAAGCATTTCTTATTAGTCATGCAGGATGATAACACACCTGTACCCTTTATTGCTTGAAGTTGGCTACATGGTACAGGCAGACTGTGAATTGAGATCAGAATACAGTACCATAAAACTACTGTTTGGCGGCAGAAATAGGCACGAGAGTAGTACTCCTACACTTACAGGAAAGGATTCCGTCTACTTAGTAGACTAATATCAGATTTTAAATGACTAAGCCGGCCGGTGTGCAGCTTCAAAGGAGTGAAACCACGCTGCACCTATATAAGCAATATAGTTGTACCACGAATGAGTGAGCTCGACCGGGAAAGGACCACGCTCTCACAGAATACCAGCGTAAAGTAGCAGCTCAATGCTACCGTGTTTCGTATGGCAAGTGTAGAGAACCGGAGACCCTTTTTACTGGAAATGAGGCATTCCATTTTAGTCCTCACGGTTGACAACGCATCTGCATTTTGATTCATAATTGAGGATAGATGTATATGTCTATGGGTCACAGCACCTATTTACCATCAGATGGAGTGTGTCCCCATTTGACACCCTAATCTTTTATAAAAAATATTTGTATACTCTAATTGTTAATTGATTTTTCAAGCATATTATATATTTCAAAATTTGTACCGTTATCAGAGATTCTCAGTAGATAATTAAGAAAGAAAAATAAAATTTTTGTTACCTGCACTTTCGCATTGTATTATAGTAGAATACTATATGTGATAGTTACTTAATCATGCATAGACGTCAAACTGATTTGGATTCAGTTTGTCACCCAACATCATATAGCCTGAGTTAACGGATAAGTTATTTTTGCCCCAGGAAAATTAAAGCTACAAATAAAATATGAAGAAATAGGCGCTACCGTTACTATGCAAGCGGAGCAAAGGGTAGTTATAAAATCATTCCCTCATAGAATAAACCTCTTGAGTTATACCAACATGTCAGTGAATAAAAATATGGACTTGTACATATACATTTATAATTTATGGAGTAAATTTGAATAGCGTGAGACAGTTGAGGCTAATGTATGCGCCCACACGTCTGCTCATCAGTTCGTACGTGCGGCTGAACCTAGCCTGTAGCTGTTTGCCCCATTCATTAACCCCGAGATTTTCATGATGAAAATTTGCAGTGATTTTAACACTCTTTTTTTCAATATTTATTGAACCTACGTAATTTTTTATTTTTAAATATTTTAAGCAATGGTTCACAGTAGCATTGAAAAAGTAGGTCGGATGTAACAGCCTTTATAAGTACCACGACTGAGTACAGTCCGGCTCGCATTTTTGGGTAGGTTTGTAAATAAGGACTTAACATTTCTCTGAAATATTTTTTGCTTTTACTTATTTAACATAAAGGTTTTCTTAAGATACTGAGGATACACAATACCAATATTAAACGTGGTAGAGCCATGGGTCGGCTAGACTGGGAAAGGACCACGCTCTCACAAATACCAGCATGAAATAGTTTAATGATGTTGTGTTTCGTACGGTGAGTGTTGAGGAACCGGAGACTCCTTTTACTGGAATCGAGGCATTCCATCTTAGTCCTCAGGGATGACAATACATCTGCATTTTGATTTTTAATCGAGGAAAGACGTAGATTTCCATGAGTCACAGCAGCCACTTGTCATCAGGGGACAGTGTACTCGTTTGACACGTGCATTCGTTGTCAAACCGCACTTAATATTTTAATTGACAGTTTCACAGGTGCCAGGCAGGATTGAACTAGGTTTATTTACGTATTACGATGTTTAAGAGCGAAAGCTTATCCCCAGCGTTACGGTGGCTCTGTTACGCAATGCTATGTTGTCAAATAAAGAAAATTATGTGAACACTCTACAACCCCTTTCGGAAATGAGAGGTGTCCTAAATTTAGTAATTGGACATATAATACCTAATAGGTTGTTAGTTTATAATTTTTTATGTGAACACAGCTGTACTCGTATAAGCAATAACCTACAAAATATAGTATAAAACTTAGGTATAATTTTGTTATTATATCAATATATAATTTAATTAACCGAGAGTTATTTTACGATAACCGATATGCTTTCTGAAAATATTTTAACTTATTTATTAAACGCTTTTAATAATTAAACGAAAGTACTATTGGATTGCGACCGCAACAGTGCATGATAAATACAGTACAGATTTATACAATATTTAAAAAATTTATAAAATCAGTAATGGTAAAAATAGAAATGATTAAAACTACAATAAATTGAAGGCAGAATTTATTTTTTCTCACGTCTGTACGA
>DWHP01009058.1:0-10337 GCA_018247895.1 Parnassius honrathi | reverse complement strand
GCGCAGGCCAAAAATATAGCGTATGCACAGATTGAGCAGACGGTCGAGTTTGCTAAGCAGCTCCTCAGTTATATCTGAATAGGCAATATTGACATAATCTAAAACAGGGAGCAACAGAGAGTTGACCAGCGTAACCTTGACCGTCTGAGGAATAAATTTTTGCCAGAGCTTTAATGATTGCATAGTTCTAAAAATACGTCTCCTGACCTCATTAACCTGCAGATCTTTGATTAAATCTTAATCATGCCACATTATGCAGTACCCATAATGTGGCATGATTAAGATTTAATCAAAGATCTAATATTAAAAAAATTCGATTTTAAAAAAATATTCCAGATTTTCGGATAAAATATAGCCTAGATACTTTCCAGAATTGCTCTCTAGCCTTTCGTAAAGTTTCATCATAATCAGTTTAGCCATTACGAAGGCTAGCCCGGGGATTTATCAGAAAGAGATAGATAGACAAAAATTTAAAAAATGGTTGTTTAACCGCGGGGTTATACCTGAACGGCTCTAAGGCTGAAGCTAGTCTAGCCAAATCCGGCAAGGATATGCTCATTGTGAAGCTCCGAGAGTTGGAAGGCTCTAAGCAATGTGACTTTACCAGTCGCTCTGCACTCGTGCGGTGCTATCAGTCTTAAATTGTGCACAATGGTACCGAGGATTCGAATAAACCACAGTTCGATGTCGGATAGTCTGTTGACGACTTACGTTCCTAGCGGGGTTCTATCTTGATAGCAACGAAATTGTCTTATAGCTTAATAAAGGTGAATTATTTCAATATTATATACAGACACTTCAATTTTGTTCATATACACATAGTATATTTATTGACAGAACTAAGTACAAGAGAATATCCACGGGTATTTCCTTACCTTTCTAATAATCACCATCTGACTCATTATCTAACTTAGTAGCCAACTCAGTCGGTGTTGACTAAGTTGGTCACTAAGCTACTAACCGAAACGTAAGAATATCCCCTAGAAAAGATGGCAGAATAACCGCCGTATCAAGCCAAAATGGTGAAAGGATTGATGTAACGAACAACGAATTCACCTTTCAGCGTTGCTTTTAAATTAAATTTTTGCATTAAACAATTCGAGTATTTTCTGTAGTTCACAATTTCTTTTTACAACACTCTATCGGTTCGTAGCCGTAGCTTGGTCACCCGCGGTGAACTAAGAAGAACCCAGAGCGGGCTTGGCGAGCTCACTTCGAATGTGTGTTGGTGGACACGGAGAAAGAGTAGTGTTGGTATGGTGATACGCCACTCACCCTATCCTCCGCGACTCTGACGGGGCAGCATCGTTAAACCACAGACCAGATGTGCCGCTTAGCTCAGGAAGGCTAGTGCTTCCGTGTGCTCGTTTTTACTGGCCCTATGGCATTCGCGCATCGGACACGGGGGCGTCTATTGCGCATGTGAAGATGGAGGCCACGGAGAAGGGCGCCATGTGTTCTAGTGCGCCTTACTTGAGAAGGATATGGGGGAGAAATAGACCTCCCGCTCTCCCGAGAAGGGACCGCGATGGGATGACCAGCGCTGGTGAGGCCACAGATATGTGCGAAAGCGTGGAACACCATGGGGTTTTAGAAGGTGCGAGTGTGATTTAACCCGTTCATGGCCCCGCAAGGTGGGTATTGCGTAGATAGGCAATTCCTCATCTAGAGAAAAGGTAGGCTCGACCGGGAAGGGGCCACGCTCTCACAGAAAACCAGCGTAAAATAGCAACTTTATGCTGTTGTGTTTCGTATGCTAAGTGTAACTATCCAAGGACCCCTTTTTACTGAATACGAAGCATTCCATCTTAGTCCTCAAGGAAGAGAACACATCTGCATTTTGATTCTTAAATGTAGATGTCCATGGGCCACAGCATACACTGAATATCATTATATGTCGTCTTTTATCTTTCATTGGGTGTGTTCGTTTATTACTCTTCTACTATAAAAAATTAATATGTGAATACGAGCTCAATGATCAAGTTGTTCAGAAGTTACACGATAACTAACAGGTGTACCAATATAAATCGCTAACAATATCTCCTATATTGTAGATGTTAGCGATTTATATTACCAGTGTCGAGTTTTTTACGACAGAAATTGTAGCTGTTACACGATTCGATATCATAACACAAAAGAACATATAAGCATGTGAACCCAGAGCTAATTGATCTGGATTTCTTTACCGCGAAACGATAATAACTACACAAAGACCAGGGTAGTTTCTCATGACTGCGTACATTATATAAAAACTGCCGTTAGTCTGTCTGTTGCACAAATGTTCCATATACAGTCTTTAAATTAACTCAACTTCAAATAGGATGCGATTAGTTTTCGTCAAAGTTTTTGTGATTTTTGAAACACGTAGAATCATTATTTAGTGTTACTTACAATTTCCCTCATTCTTTATCAAGCAGTACAGCACGTAATGACAGTGTAAGAATATTTACTACCCTACGAATTGCCGTGTCGTAAGACGCAAAAAAAGGACACCAACCAGGAGGAGGGCAACACCTTCTTACACATACACCCATACACCCAAATTTTCCCGGCTATTTGACATCTGTTATACAAGGTAAGGTTGTTACTAAGGTCATTTTTGTGACTTTAATAGTCACTATTAACGACACTCGCAGGAATGGAACAAACGAGATGGTAAATTCCCACGGATATATTAGGTCAATTTTGCTAATTTTATATATTGTAATATAGCTAACTAGCTAACGTGTTCGCCCAGTAAATATTTAGCACCTCAAGCCCTTATGCTTAAAATAATTTTTCACAGAGATTTAAATGATGCGAAATTCCACAATAAATACGAAAGAAAAATTTTGACCCTAACTTTAATTAAGAAACTCGAAAGCCTTATGCCTAAGAAACCGCATTTTTTAACTATGTCATAAAAATCATATACATGAAATATAAACCTCTGTGTAAATAAATTTAGTTTTTACGGATTTTATCGTGTATTAACTTCTTTATATTCCCGACGTTTCAAGTTCTTTACAGCACTCATGATCACGGGGGAGGGGGGGGGAAGTGATGTGTTCAACGTACCGATGCCAACACACTGTATAGATCGGAACAAAAATTAATAATTTTAATCTGTAGGTAACCGCGGTTAACTATGACTTCGGGACAGTCACCAACGTGATCATGGGTGCTGTAAAGTGTTCGAAACGTCGGGAATATAAAAAAGTTAATATACGCGATAAAATCCGTAAAAACTAGTTTCATTTAAATGTATAGTGTTCGCGTAGATATAGGAAATCATTATATAAACCTCCGTGACGGGTACTAAACTGGCAGACAGCATGGTACTAACATAAATGTTCCGTTATGCTGAATTCTGAACGAGAACTAAGATTTTTTGTATGATATATTAAAATATATACTTATATCACATCACCTTTGCAGTCTATCACAAGTTCGTTGTTTAACATAGATCTGCCCCATGAATTGACTCAAAGCATGGACATGAGACACTTGCGTCCATTGACTCCGTGTAGTGTTGTGTCCTGCATTAGGTTATCACTTCATCTAGTGGGTAGGTTACACTATCAGCAGCTAACAAGGCTAATGAAATAATTACTTCTTTCAAAATATTGCTATTATGGAAAAACAATATCTTCGATATTTTTTATTCGAAACCATTTTCACAACGCAAAAGCAAGGCACTTAAACGAAACATGAGAAATTTCTTTCGAAACCTCAGTTTTCGCAAAACACACGTTTGCGTTTGACAATGGTAGTTATAGCTCGTGAGAAATGTGATTTTTGTCTAAGCGGTGCAATGCGAGCGATTAAGTTTCTATTCGCAAATGTGGGTAAGTTTTATTTTTATAATCAACAATGATTGCTAACATATTTTTTCCAAAGCGCCTCACGCAAGACTGTCGAGACATTTCTCAATAAATAAAAATTGTTTATTTTTTTTTAATTTTAATCCAGTTCTTGACCACAATACATCCTGATAGTATGTAGTTCCATATTAAATTAAAAGGCACTGTTTTACCTTCAGCTGGACCAAAGTTCATGTTCAGTCTTAGTTACTGGGGAAATGCTTTCTTTTTTTACTCTTTCAAACTCTTTTTTATTCGGGTCAATCGCACCCAGATTTTATTGGTGACTCGATATATCGTCGGTCCAACTAGAAAAAGTCACGGCATTCCATTTCAAATGTTTTCGCTACCACTTCGTCAAGCATTTTTCCCATCTAATTCATCATTCATCATCATTCTAACATCATCGTTATATTTATCACTCGTGGCGGGGCCTATACTTCATTAGTTCTTTCTTATCACTGGGCAATAGTAGACAGAAGTATTGATATTCAATTTGAATCCTTAGATAAAAGATTACGAGATACAAGTAAAAGTGTATTTAGCATCGCCGACCAAAGCTTTAAGAACCGTTGTTGTTAATCATGTCTAACAGTTTCCGCTAGCATATTTCTTGATGACTAAACTCTTAAACAACTCCAGTGTGAATTCTGGAACAAACTTAAATTTGGCTAATCACTGACCTTCCTAATTGAGAGTCGTCTTTTATCTTTCATTGGCTACCGAATTGTATTTAAGTGCCGCAATTTTGATGCACAAACTCAATTGCTTTATGGGAGGTCGGTATCCCACAGTTGACTGTGTACGATTTAAAGACGATTATAATGACGATGATGTTGATTATGATAATGGTTCCTTAGTCAATTTGGAAAATGTCCACAATTTAACCTACTATACTTTGTACTTCTAGAGGTTTGCAACTAAAAGTGGAATGATTAAGTCTTCTACGATTGGAAAGGAGTTTGGTTACACTTTCAAAAATACAGATACTTTAACAAAAAATCCATAACTACTCTCGTTCCAGCTTAAATTCAAAATAATTTTATTGATATATTAGACCAAACTTTTATTAAAGAAACACCAAGTCGTTGAAAAATTTGTAGATTTCGTCGACTGGTTTTTACATTACATAGAAAGTCTAGTTAGTGATTTTTCGTTTCGGTTTGCTGTTTTTCTTTTAAAAAGGAGACCGCGTATTATTTTGTTACCTTGTTGAAGTTAAACGGTGAATTACTCTTCAAAATTTGATTGCGCAACCAGGAACAAATAGACAAAATACAAACAATTAACGGTATACTTCAATAAATCGTTAAATTTAACTCTACTACTAACTGGGATCGAACCAAAGATCCAAACTGGAAGTTGTAAACACGGTGAACACACTTATAACAGGAAATGATTAATGTAATAGATTAACCGGTACAAAATATTCATGAATTATTTATCAAGCTGTAAAGTCACAGTGGCCCTAAATGGCAAACTAGAACAACGAACGACAGTCTAAGGATAAAATAAGGAAGCCAGTAACTTCTCGATCGTCTTAAGTGACGCCGGGCGAAGTTGATTCCCCTCAATTAGCGGGTAATTGATGTAGCTATGCGAAGCAGAATGCCCTTGCCTAACGCTGGCTTTGTGACGCTTTTTAACGGATTAAAAGTTCTGTAGTAAATTTGTAATTGCACGAAAGTGGTCGGCTACTGCGATGTAATTGAAAAATTCAATATCAAAAGTTTTCTTTGAAACGCATTGTTTCATGAATATATGTGCAAAATTCACACTATCAGAAATTAAATCAACTGCTTTATACTTTTGCTAACTGTACCTACATAATGAAGCAATTGATTCATCATTGACCAACAAAATGAATCATTCTCAGTTAATCATTAACTTCTACCATAATTACCGTGAATCATTTCATCTTATTTCTCTGGGGTGACAACGGAACTGTGGCCTTCTTCGTTTTCTTCATAGAAGTAGAGTGACAAACTAACACACAATCTACCTAATAATAAGTAGATGCTGTGGTCCATATATATCTACTCCTGTTCATCATCATTATCATCATTACAGCCCTTCACAAGTCCACTGCTGTACATAGACCTCCCCCAAGAACTGCGACAAAGCACGGTCCTGAGCCACCTGCATTCATCGACTGTTATACTAACCGTTATACTGTCAGAAAAAATGGTCACCAGTGTTCTACACTTATCATGCGAAACACAGCAGCATAAAGCAACTATTTTACTCTAGTAGTTTGCTAGTGCGTGGTCAATCCCAGGTCGAGCCGACCCATTCTTACTGCATACACAAAGTTGTAAAGCAGTGAGTATAAATGTATATTCTTTTCCTCTTGCGGATAAGGAATCAAACAGACTTCGGTCTTACCTTCATATTTTGATTATATACCTGTCTATATAACCAAAGCCTTCACAATATTGGTGATATGTCTGAATTAGAATTCCAACGCATTATACTTTTAACAATTAAGTATCAAAAAATTATATAAAAATATAATAACTAACCAAAAACTATTTTATCTTCTACTGTAGGTATATGGATGCAGAGAAGGCGAGGGATGTGTATCAGGATCGTACCAAATGGAAAACCGTATTCTCCTGCCTATCTCTCTGGGTGACAGGCGTAAGTGTTTACATAAACACTTACGCCTGTCACGTTACGAATATAAAATACATAGATACATATGTATCTACGTATTTTATATTCGTACGTCTTCCCTATCAAGTATCATTTATACTATATAAACAGTTACGGGAGACAGAAGATAAAGCACGGATTGTTCGCCATTTGCCAGTAACATAATGCCTTACATTGACAAAATATTTATTCTGTGCAAAAATGTTTATGGGGCGGTTGTCAGATACTGTTTTTGCTTAAGGCTAGCCACATACGGAATTCCGTTTCGTAATTCCGAACGCAGCAAGTCCATATAAAATCAATGACCCGTCACACACATATGGTTGTTTTCCTTACGGAATTTTACGGGCAAAACGGTATCCCGACTGTGTGACCGACCCGTACGTTCCGTTTCAGAATTCCGAAACGAAATTCCATATATAGTGTGCGGCGGGCCTTAAGCTACGGAATTATATACAAGTTAAAGACTGGCTGGTATTCAGAGATAATCTCGAGTTAATCTCATGTAGTATATACTCATGGTGATTCCTGGGCAGGAAAGGAATACCAGTGTAAAATAGCAGCTTAACAGTTTAACAGTAGGACCAAAATCGGCATCAACCACTTATGACCTTATTTATATTTCTTTTGTTGTACTATTTGATATTTACGTGGTAGAACCATACTGCAGCTACATTGTAGTTACAGCACGAATGAGTCGGCTCAACCGGAGAAGAATCACGCTCTCACAGAATACCAGTGTAAAATAGCAATTTAATACTGCTGAGTTTCGTATGGTGAGTGTAGAGAACCGGAGACCCTTTTTACTGGAAACGAGGCATTCCATCTTAGTCCTCAGGAGTGACAACGCATCTGCATTTCGATTCTTAATTGAGGATAAATGTAGATATATTATGGGCCACAGCATCGATTTACCATCAGGCGAACTGTGTGCTCTTTTGATATCCTATTTCCAAAAAAAACACGATAAAATCCGTAAAATTAGTTTTGTTTGCAAAGTTCCGGTTATACGCGAGCTAAGTTACTATGTAAGTACGTAAGTTGTACAACCTACAAGTAGCCTCATGTTTTGGTAGTTTAAGGCCAGCGACGACATTGGGCTACTCACCGCAGAACAATGGGCGCTCCGGCCTCCACCCACCGCACAGTGACCAATCGCCGCCCTGCGTTCACTCACCCGCGATTTTACGGATATACAGTTCACCGCAACAACACGAGGTCACGGTATCTGTACAATCTCGCTTACGTTTACCTGTTACAGTATGCTAAATTCGTTAATTTAATCAGATTTTTAATCAAAGAGGCACAAGACTAAATATTTAAGCATGTAAATATGCATATCTTTTGTCAAAGAATATTTATTAGTCGACATAAGAAACAATATAAATTTGATAATCAGAAACTTAGATGAACTTACTCATTTATATATGGAAAAACTACTGTGTGGTACGACAATTTTCCAGCCTAAAAGTCCATTTGCCACGCATTCATTTACCACGCATGTTATGTTTCGATCGGGAAAGAACCACGCTCTCACGGAATACCAGCGCAAAATTACAGCTTAATGCTGTTATGTTTCTTATGACGAATTTAGAGAACCGGATACCCTTTTAACTGGAAACGAGGCATTCCATCTTAGTTCTCAGGGGTGACAACGCATATGATAGCAGTGCACTGCTGTGATCCGATCGTAAGTGTATAGATAATCAGTACAATTGCAGGCTGTGGGATGCGCAACGTTAGTCCTCTACGGTGACAATGCATCTGTAACCTCCTTTGTTTTAACTAAATTGCAGGTATCCTACTGCAGCAGGCACTTAACATCAGGTGAACGGTGAGATTGTTTGTCACTTGAGTTTTATAAAAAAAATTGGACCCCAGAGGCAGTAGTCCGATATAAAAAAATCAGATTAAACTTATATATTATAGGTTAAAATTTACGGTTGTGTGAATAAAATAGTCAATAGTTTTACTTTTAAATTACCGACCATGTAGAGGTGACGCGAGAGAATCCACGGGTCAACATTATCCCTGGGTGTCGTAGGAGGCGACGAAGGGAAACTGAAACAGGAGATGGCCAGCAGCTTCCTTTCACGTGGCAGAGCCACGCTGCTGTATTGTAGTTGTAGCAGGACTGGATCGGCTCGGCCGGGGCAGGACCACGCTCTCACAGAGTACCAGCGTTACATAGTAGCACAGTGATGCTGTTTCGTACGGTGAGTGTAGAGAACTGGAGATCCCTTTTTACTGAAATCGGAACATTTCATCATCTTAGTCCTTGGGATGACAGCGCATCTGCATTTTGATTCGTAGTTGAAGATAAATGTAAATTTCTATGGGTTACAGCATCCACTTACCATCATCTGGACTGTGCGCTTGTTTGTTACCCAATGCTATAAAAAGCATCTTCTTGATAATAATTCAAAATAATAAAAATGTGTCAAGCACGGCGACGATAAGCTATGTTCAGCAGTTGACTTTTCATATCTTATAAGAACAGGACTAGTGTCGATTTGTTGCATGGTCATTAATCAGCATAATGACACATATAATTCAAATGATGGATAACTTTTGCCGACGGAGATCGAACCCGAGCAACCCGGGTTCGATCTGTGAAATTTACATCGAGTGCGAGGGGTAACCTAAGCTGCATAAGGCTAACAGCACTGCGAACTATAGTTTAAATAAACTTTTTTCTTTTAAAACTGTCGGAGAAATTAACTTCACGATAAGGTGTTAAAGCTAAACGCTACATGTGTGGACAGGTCGTGATGTTCAAAATTGCTTTTAATTGTTTAATTGTTGTCGAGAGCGTGTTCAAACAAGACGTGCGATGTTAACGGCCCCTTACAATTGTTTGTAAGTCCGTCCGAAGATTGTGATTTACAAATTTTTTAAAACCACATTGTAGGTCGTTCAGACGCTTATAAATTATTACCTCATTCCTTTGTTTTTATCTATCCAATATATCCCATAATAATCCACTGTCGAGTATAGGCCTACATCGTAGATTGTCATAGTTGCCAAGCTTCCCAGTCGGGTTGACAGCCGCAGTTTGTCACAATTTTGAGTTGTTATCAGGAAGATGCTGCTGCCCATGTGCCGTTTCAGTTTCCCTCTGTCGCCTCTAACGACACGCACGGGGCGATATGGCTCTACCACGTACGAAAATAATCGGAATCTGTTTCACGGTCTGCAAACCCTCGCCTACTGACCCATCTGACAGCCGTGGTAAGTACAGGTAACAGTTTGAAGAAATACACATGGTTAATCCATAAAAATGTCTTTGTTCATCTGTGCATTTACGCTGAAAACTGCCAGTGAAACTCATTTCACTCGCAATACACATTTCATTACGTTAGAGACAAATATCACTCGACAGTTCCTACGTGGAAATCAATTACAGATGCGACTCGTATAGATGAACTCCCCGAGTGGGACTCCGTGGACGCAAGATAATCAGATTAAGATCTCGTCGAATAAATTAAACAAGTCGTAACCGCACGTACGAGAGGCCGTGTTGGCCTGCCCGATTCAAACCGAGAACATTTAAATGACATTCTTGGGTTGCAGCTGGCGACGTGGCGGTTAACAAATCCTGCACGTCACCGACGCCACCGTAAATAGTCATTCAAACATTTAATTTATTACAAATTGCATTAACATTAATTTGTAAAATCAGGCGTTTCTTTGCGGAAATCCATTATAATAAAGACGTTAGAGATTAATTAGCTAAGAACGCGAATTTTAGACAGTTATTTTTTAAATCTGTTATAATTAATTATTATTATTGATTAAGACATACTTATAAATAAATAAATTTATATTTATATATATATA
>DWHP01009057.1:0-10337 GCA_018247895.1 Parnassius honrathi | reverse complement strand
GGGATCGAACCCGGTTTGCTCGCGTACTGTGAAATTTACCGCGAGCGTATAACCATCTGAGCTACCACGGCTCAGATTTTATTATGTAAGTAAGTATTTTAAAATGTATATGAAATAGGAATAGTATACAAAAGAAGCTAAGCTTGGATTCTTATAATGAATTATTAAAAATTACATATAAAAGGTATCGCAACTATGTTGCAAAATAATCAAGAAACTTAAATGGGAATATGAAACAAAACTTTTAGCAATATCATCCAAATCAAGTATCAATAGTTTAGACTTGTAAGTTCGAAATCCTCACCGGGTGATTTGATTGATAAAGTAAACGAGTACTTTGCTTATAGGTAAAAATCTTGCCAAGAAAGGAAGTACTAACAATCCTAATAATTGTTTATCTTTTTGCCATATTGATGAAGTACATAAAACTGTTTCTGTAAAGGCACATTCTTCCTTTGTTTTGATGGAAACCTATCTGGAAGAGAGCATTATTATTGCAGGTCTCAAATCAGATTCCGCCCTGGCTGGGACACAACTTTAACGGTATTTCTCAAGATGGCTGAACAACTACTTGTCCCCATCATCTGCCATTATGCAAATTTTTATTTTGAAAAGGGTGTCTTTCCGAAGCTGCTGAAGCGATCTATTTTAGTACCAATTTACAAAAGTGGAGATAAGAATGAAGTTAGTAATTATCGGCCAATCTCCACGCTGCCTCTGTTCTCAGATTTTGGAAAAGTTAATACACAATCGACTTATACAGTATCTCTCTAAATTTGAAATATTAGCAGACTCTCAATTCAGCTTTAGAAAGGGATGCTCTACGTTGAGTACTCAAATTGTTAATAGCTTAGATAGCGGTAGAAAATGTCTTGCTGTCTTCCTGGATCTAAAAGACGCCTTTGATACTGTATTAATCCTCATTCTCGTTAATAAATTAGAACAGATTGATATCAGAGGTATAACCTCCAAAACCTTTAAACGACTACCTCTGACAGGACACATGGTAAGAATAGGTCAATCTAGTAGTAGCTATACAAATGTTAATTAGGGAGTACAGCAGGGAATATTAATAAATTGTGTTAATATGACTGTGAACAGGGGAAGAGTTTTTAATTAATAGCGGAAAAGCAATTAGCTAAGGTTGCTCGTTGGCTTGATGATAACTGACTTACTTTGGATGTTAAGTAAAACTCAATTCATGTTTTTCTATATCATAGCCATATATAGATCACAGCCAAAGGATGATTTTAGAATCAAAATACATAAATGTTACAATCCTTCCAGCGGTAACTGTATGTGCACATCTATTGAAAAAGTTTTATACACAAAGTATCTGGGCGTTATGGTAGATCAACAACTTTCCTGGTACAAGTATGTCAAATTAGTGTCTAGTAGAATTCGAAAACTCACTTGGGTATTCAAAACTCTAAGGTGTGTTGCTTGTCCTGGATCTCAAGAGTGACAAAGGTTTACAGCGTGGTAATGTGGTGTAATATACTTCCAAGGATGTTGCACTTGTTGCAAGATAAAGACACTTGTTGAAGTGGAAAGACAACAAGGGTGTTCTTATGGCATCGAACTGCACAGGTGGAAACAATACAAGTTATATTCCGAGATGGTGTAAGAAGACCAAACAATATGTCGACGTCAGTGCCCCACGTATTGTTTTGAATTACAATAAAAATATGGGGGGAGTTGACGTCCTAGACCAACTCTTAGAATACTGTAGGACATACCAAAAGACCAGAAAGTGGACAGTTAAGGTGATGGTGCACTTTTTGATCTAGCAGTTGTAAATGCTTGGCGAAAGTACCACAGAGACTGCGCTTCTAACAAAACCAAAGGCAAAGATCTACTTTGGTTTAGGGTAGATCTTGCAGATGCACTCATCAACAGTATACCTATTTATCAGTCTCGACAGTTTGAAAATAACAATGAACCAACAACCTCGCAGGAATTGCAGTTAGAATCAGAGTAAAAACCGTCTTAAAGATACAGGCCATCTGTTGCTCCTTCATTTGACAAACGATTTGACAAGTTTGATCACATGCCAGTATTAGATGACCTTAAAAGAGGCAGAAAACGCAGGATGGAGAGTTGCACTTCTACTACAAAAGTACGATGCATAAAGTGTGATGTATACTTGTGTATACTACGAAAGCAAAATTGCTTTTTGGAGTATCACTCTAAGTAACTTTTAATGCCGTCCATGGAGACTTTGTACTTACAATTAGTGGCTAATTTTAGATTTCTTTTTTTTTTTGAGAATTGATAATGCTTTTGTTTGAGAATTTTAATTTTATTTTGAAAACTTCTTTTTACCTAAGAATACTTTGACTGACTAGTTGATAAAATAATTTTGTTGCTTCCAAGTAATATTAAGTACTTAAATACGGGTTGAGAACCAAATAATTATAGTTGTTAATTAAGAATAAAGGTTCCTTATTATAAATGTCCTTAAAAAGTCTGATTACATTACAAATGATATCGTAAAAGCATGGTTTTTCATTTAATTTCCGTCGAACGCACAAAGTTGCGTTGGCACAGTTGAGCACTACAGCGCACGTTCGTGCAACGGTGATTTGGGATGGAGGAATACGATTTTTATTACTATTTTTTTAGGAACCCTTAGACCATAAATGTAAAACTGCATGGCATGGTTTCATTATTAATTATAACATTTTTGTCGTGCTGTAAGAGTTATGTCAGATGGAAAAAAATGTTTTATGCAAAAGTTGTAGGTTTTTTCCTATATTATCTATTGAAGTTATCAGATAAAAACAGGAAACAGATAGGATTAGTATAAAGGGTTAATGGTAGGGAACACTTACTGTTCGCGCCTAGTGAAACCGGATGAACGTTTGTACGGATTACATTGGTCTAGAGGGCGCGTCCGATCGAGTGGGAGTTTTTAGCCTGCGCCGGCGCGCAGTTGAGTTGGTTTGCACCTGCGGAACGCGGAGCCGCGTTGCGAGAATTTGAACCGCGAAACCTCGAGTTAACCCGAAATTGTTAGACGCTGGACGGCCGCCATTTTTTTTTGTACGAAGTGCAATCGCTTATTCGATCGAACTCTAAACCTTGACTAGATATCAACTTAGACTTTAGTTTGTGCTAAGTGAATTGATACTGGAGCTCGGCGCCAGCAGAGGCGTTTTCGGAGGAGTGCAGCGACGGCGGGTTCCGGCCTGGCCTGGTGACGTCGGCTACCACATTCACACACCGTTCTGTCACATACACACTCACACTGCCTTCTCACCACGCTGACGGGTCCTTGTGGTGTACCCTGCTCCTGAACTGGGTAAGTTCTTTTGAGATATTAGCCTTATAATTAATCATTTTCCATAAGCCATTGGGCTCTCCCCTGGGTTGTTCACCGATTGGGATTGCTATGGGCCCCAATCCAGACGACCTTCGCCTGGGCAACTCAGGGCCGTAACAACTATACTACTAATATAGCTGCAGCGTGACTCTACCACGTATGAAAACAGAAGAAGAAAAGAATATACTGAAATAGTACTAATTAAGTTCAATAGATTAAATGTGGTGGAGCCATGCTGAAGCTATATTATGGTTGTACCACTAATAGGCTTTACCGGGGAAGGACGACGCTCTCACAGAATACCTGCATAAAATAACAGTTTAATGCTGCTGTGTTTCGTATGGTGAATGTAGAGAACCGAATATCCTTTTTACTGAATACGAGGCATTCCATCTAAGACTTCATGGGTTACAACGCATTTGCATGTTGATCGTTAAACCAGGATAAATGTAGAGATCTATAGGCCATAGCATCCACGTACACTTCTTGAAAGTACCCATACTTATCACGCTGGATAAAGGGGTTGGTTAATGCAGCCGTAAAACCGGGGTCGTTGTTTTTTTTATGAAATAAGGGTGACAAACGAGCACAGAGTCCACCTGATGGTGAGTGAATGCTGTGGCCCATAGACATCTACATCTGTTTTCAATAGCTGCAATAGCTCGGTCAACAAAACATTATCCAGTTTTTGTGTCCCAAGTTAGAACCTCGTACGCGTTTAAGGATTTTTTGGTTGCAGGCAGCACGACAGATCCTTGTGGCTTGTGACAATATCTGGGGAAGGTCCATATTCTGCAATAGATTTGTAGTAGTCTTAAAATCTTAAGCTTAGATGATGGTATTCGAGATGAAGTCTGATGTTCATATAAAACCTAATTTACGCAGGTCTTACGAAAACGAAATCGGAATTAGAGAACCTCTTTTTACTGTACATTAAAAAAAAACTATCACTCCATCCAAACATTGTGATTTATCACAGTGTAGGCGGCAAAAAGTTCAAGAACGGCTATTGAAGGAACTTCAAAATATACATTACTCGCATCTTCAGTATACACTTGCACCGCCAATGTACTGGTGCCTGTACTCCGCTGGCGCTATCGTTCGTACATAAGCTATCTTAACTATCAGAGACCGCCTATCGGAAGGTGAAACCCGAATCGACCAAGTGAATAATCGGGTTGACAACGTGATGGCTGACGTAACGAAAACGTTGGACGACCTCAAACTTGGAGATGGAATTATAGTTCCCGTAGTAGCTATAATACCTCTGCTACGTGGATTCAAAGTGCCGCCGTTCGATGAGACTTCTTCATTGAAGGCGAAAGTCTGGAATAAAAGTCAGGCCATGTCTACTCCCACACTAAGCCTGCGCGACAGGTTCTTAACTGTTCTGGAAGCTCCGCGCCTTCAGTACACTCATACTGCCAATCCACTGCTGTTCTTACTTTACTGGTGCCATCGTCCATACACCTGCACCTTCAGTACAGTCGCACTGACAAAGCACAGCTACTCGTACTCTGCTGGTGCTATCGCCCATACACCCGCACCTTCAGTGCTCTCGCACTACCAACGCACTGTTGCTTGTACTCTGCTGATGCTATCGTCGTACACCAGCACCTTCAGTACACTCGCACTGCCAATGCACTGGTGCTCGTACTTTGCTGGTGTTATCGTTCATACACCTACACCTTCAGTGCACTCGCACTTCCAATGCACTGGTACCTATACTCTGCGGGTGCCATCGTGCGTGCAAACGCCCTTCGCACCTCTGGTGCTCTCATCCGTACATCCGCACTTTTAGTACACTCACACTACTAGTGCATTGGTATATGTACGTAGCTGGTGTTGATATCCGTACACCCGCACCTTCAGTACACTCGCACTGCCAATTTACTGATGCCCATAGTCTGCTGGCGCAGTCACTCGCATTTCCAGTGGATTACTGTTTGGCAATCGAATCCCTACGTAATAAAATATTATATTTATCATCATCATGTCATTGCAGGTCTTCGAAGAGATTTTTATTCGCTGTCGTGATCCACTATAGCGAGTGATGGTCCAATAGTTGAAATTCGCCGTAATTTATTAAATTTTAAAGTTATGAGCTAAAAAGAGCTGTTAATTATTTTCAATTCTCAGTATAATATATATTAATAATCTATGCTTGAAAAAGCACATGTCCGATGTCCAACCTTGGATTAAGTAACTCTAGGATGTGCTGATTTTGTTCCTTAACGGAAGAAACACCTCTGCGCATCCTAGCTGATTATGGATCCTTAATGCGCAAACGTAACACTAATCTCGGAAACTACGTACTTAACACAGAAGAAGTAAAGCAGTGAACTATAGCCATAGCAGCCATCACAATGGGTCTTATAGGTCGCAGTGATACCAGTGTTGTCTTTCTATACCTGCTTAGCTGCTCACACAGAAAAAAAACCGAGCTTTCAACAGCAAATTAATATATAAACTACAGATATTTTTTTATTATTACAGCCATTCATAAGTCCATTGCTGAACTGCATTGACCAGCCAGTAGGAGTATGACACGTCACTTAACGATGCGCGCGTCACCTATTTTAGATGTGAATAACATTTTTTTCACAAAACTGAATTGATATCCCGGACGTTAGTTTGAGCGAGATTATATTAGCACCTCAAAAACGGCAAGTCCCCGGCGAGGATTGAATTACAGCGTAGCTTCTGAAAGCGGGTGGAAAACCGGTACTTAAAGTCCTTTAGAAGCACGTCAATTTCGTCCTCCATCGTGGCACCACTCCGGAGACGTGGAACAGAAGTGCGGTGGTCTCTTCCTCAAGAAAGGCGACAACACTCTCTTGAAGAACTTCAGACCGGTTTCCCTTCCGAGCCGCGTCTACACCCTGCATCACGGACGTCTAAACGCTGTTTTCGAGAGTCAATACGAATCGTCTCGCACGCAGATTCGACGACTTCCAGCCTCCCGAACAAGCCGGTTTCTGAAAAGGCTTTAGCACTATAGACCACATGCATATCCTTCGGCAAATTGTACAGAAGTCCGAAAAGTACAATCTGCCACTTTGTCTTGCGTATGTGAACTGCGAGAAAGCTTTTGATTCCGTCGAGATTTGGGGGGTGCTGCAGTCCCTTCAGATTTTTTTGACTGTCGGGATATCGAAGTGCTAAAGTGTTTGTACAGTAGCGCTACGATGGCCATCCGTAACTGCAGAGAGGTGCAAGACAGGGTGACGTAATATCCCCGAAACTCTTTACCACTGCACTGCAAGGCGTTTTCAATCTACTGGACTGGAAAAGATACGGTATTAACGTCAATGGCGAGTACATCACTCATCTTCGATTTGGCTACGATATAGTCCTTATGGCAGAATCACTGAAGGACCTAAGCACTATGCTCAATGACCACAATAGTGTCTCCCAACGGATAGGTCTTAAAATGAACATGGACAAAACAAAAGTCACGTGAAATGTGCATGACACATCTATGCCGGTAGTTGTTGGGAGCACTAAGCTCGAAGTTGTTGATGAGTCTGTTTACCTGGGACAAGTAGTCCGACAAGGTAAGTCCAAAGTTCAGTCCGACCGAGAGGTCAATCGACGGATTCAATTCGGCTGGGCAGTGTTCGGGAGATCATGAAACATCTCGTCAGACATACCTCAAAACCTGAAAACTAGATTGTATAACCAGTGCGTGTTGCCAGTGATGACCTATGGATCTAAGACGTGGTATTTCACTGCTGGCCGTATGAAGAAGCTCAAAGTCGCTCAGCAAGCTATGGAGAGGGCTATGCTCAGAGTTTCTCTACGTGATAAACTTAGGAATGAGAATATCCACAGTAGAACCAGAGTGACCGACATAGCCTAACGGAGTAGTAAGCTGAAGTGGCAATGGGCCCGCCATATAGCTCCAAGAACCGATAACCGATGGCGATAAAAGTTTCTCGAGCGACAGTAGTACGAGACTAGGCGAAGTGTAAGGCGTCCCCAACTAGATGGAGTGACGACCTGGTAAAACATGCAGGAAGTCGATGGATGCAGGTGGCTCAGGTCCGTGCTTTGTGGCATTCCTTGGGGAAGGCCTATGTTCAGCAGTGGACTTGTGAAGGGCTGGAATAATGATGAATGATGACAAGACTGAATTATTGTACATCTATACGACCCTAAAAGGATCACCGGGTTGTTTGTTACACAATGTACGAAACGTCTCTACAATACTGGAGATATTCCTTGTGATTGATGACGTAGTTTTGTTTAACCAGCTGTAATAAAACCCAGCAATCACAGGGTTCGAATGGACAGGTTTTTCGTAAACTTTAACCGATTGAACCGTTTTTGTATAGACTGTTGTGAATGTATAGACGGAATTTTAATCTAAATGATGGTTTAATTTATTAAACACCTCAACATATGTTATCACAAGGGTTAAATAAAATAGAACCTTGGTTAGAAGATCGGACATGGGTTTCTATTTAACAAAAACGACGATAACTACGAGTATCATGAATGAAAGTGGTAAAAGGTTTGTTTAAGAGTAACATAAATGGAGAGATAATACGGCGACGTTCATTATAAATTACGCGCGAGCAATACGGGTTCGATTCTCACCACCACTATTGAAATAGTTAATTTTAATTTTGGGGTTGACATAGGAACGAAAAGTAAACTTAATTGTAAGTGGATGTTGTGGCTCACAGAGACCTACGTCAAGTGAAAGGAGCTGATATTTTTGTGCCTCGGCCTAGACATGAGAATATGTGCCATGTGCGACAGAATTAGCTCATTGTTAAGTTTCACACGATTTATCGCTAAAATACCGTCTCGTTGTTCCTCTTCCAGCCGACCACATAACAGAACTTCACTCAACATGTCGATTCCGATGTCCGCGAAATTAAGTGTTAAGAGTTTCTTTTTTGCGGTAAACACACAAGTCTGTCTTGTAAGAATTGAATCAATTCAGAATCAAAGATTTATTTACGAACTTTGAGTTAGAGCATTTTTTAATGGAATAGAAGTGACGATATACAGTCCACCTGACGGTAACTGGTTGCTGCAATATATAGACTATGGAGTGTAGAGGTAAGGAGTACAGACTCTGTATAAAAAAGTGTCCGTAGGAAAGCGCTAAATAAGGGTGGCGTCACTGTAGCTACAGACTAAGTTATAAAGAACTTTTTATAATTTTTTTATTGCACAGACTCACCGTAATTCTTTTTACAATAATTATTTTATTGCTTTCAAAAATTTTATTTTCAAAATCACTAACGTATTTTACAGCGATTTATCCATACCCTGTAGCTACTCGAGCGCGGTTGTGGAGAGTTTTTGAACTGTTATTTACTACTTACGGATGGACACATTTTCAACTATTCTCCTATGGGAGATTGTCTTCCTTACCTCTATACTCCATGATATAGACATCTACAATCATCTTCAAACAAAGAAGGCTATAGATGCGTTGTCACCTCTGTCGACTAGGATGTAACTACACTGTGTAACTATGGAGTGTAGAGGCAAGGAGAACAGACTGTCTATTACGTGTCCGTAGAAAGTCGTTAAGTAAGTGGCGGAACTGTAGCTAGAGGGTAAATTTTAAATACCTTTTTATAATATTTTATTGCACAGACTTTCACCATAATCGTTTTTATAACAATTATTTAATTGTTTTCAAAATATTTATTTTCAAAACCACTCTCAACGTGTTTACGGCGACTTTTTTTAAGTTATATTTACTAAATTATTTTAGACAACGTGAGTAGTTGAGGTTTTAAATACTTACGTTTCATCCAATACTTTAGTCACCACAAATATTAAACTCCTCAACTTGGCACATTTCACTCCGTCTACAACTGCTAAGTTCATTTCATACCTTCCAGCTACTTCAGCGCTGTTGTGGAGAGTTTTTGAACAGTTATTTAGTGCTTACAAATGGACATTTTTCAACTACCTATTCTCCTATGTGAGTTGGTTGTCCTTACCTCTACACTCCATCTGTAACTACACTGACTATCTATACCATTCGGGCCGTAACTGAAGTACACTGTTATTTGGCGGCAGGATCAGGTAAGAGGGTAAAATCTACCCACGGTCGTCGCAGAATTGGAGCTGCACATGTGTCAATAATGAATGATTCGTTCGTTTGAGCTGGTATACTTAAAAGTATTGATGGCTCATTCAACCGTTTTTGAATGTTCCGGTACAAACAATCACAAACAGTTGACAGAACCTTTTTAGCTCGTGATTAGTGTGAATTGTTATTGAGTCGAAAAACGATCGAATCCCGAATGATCTGAATGAAGGTACTAGAGCCCGAAATGTCCATTTAATTGATCGATCCGAATGTACCGGTACGCATGACGAAATGTACTAGAATGATTCGGTCACAAGAAATGAATGATTGACACATGTCCAATTGGAGCACTACCAAATATACAAATGCACGTACCATCAACTAACGACTTTGACGTTCCAATTCGCGAAAAATTGGTTACTCAACTATATAAATTCTTGGAAAGCTTTAATAATTTAACAATAAATTCTAGTTACAACACGACATCGAGGTCATTAAATTCTAATAAATTTTAAATGCGCAATGTTCAAGCGAAATATGGCTGAATGAAGTTTTGGTATCTTTATAAAATCTTAAGTAGTAATTAATTTCAAATTATCATCAATAACTTGAAATTGTAATTATAATTGTAATTGTAAACCAACAATCGAATATTAGCTTAAAATAGCCGCTTGACGCTGTTGTGTTTCGTACGGTGAGTGTAGAGATCCGGAGACCCTTTTTACTAGAAACGAGGCATTCCATCTTAGTCCTCAGGAGTGACAACGCATCTGCAATTTGATTCTTAATCGAGGATAAATGTAGATATTTATGGATGATCACTTACTTATTTTAGACATAATTATTTTGGTGTAGTAGAAAAATATGATTTAAAATATCAATGTATGAGCTTAGTATGAAATCACGGTAATTTTAATGTCTAAGAAATTATACTTTCTCAGGAGTCGT
>DWHP01009056.1:0-10337 GCA_018247895.1 Parnassius honrathi | reverse complement strand
TGATGTTGTGACTAGAATTAAGAAAGGAATGCTTCGGTGGTTTGGTCATGTGGAAAGAATGAATGAGGAAAGAGTGAAAAAGAAAATTTATGTTGCAGAAGTGAATGGCAGGGTCGGAAAGAGACGTCCTAGGCGAAAATTCATCGACCAAATTGGCGATTTATTGAAAACGGGCCAAATTAGGAGTACCCTTAACCGACGGTCATGTATGCGTAGGTATATGGATGTGAAGAAGGCGAGGCAGGTGTGTCAGGATCGTGCCAAATGGAAGTCTGTAGTCTCTGCCTACCCCTCTTGTCGATAGGCGTGAGTGTTTATGTATGTATTATTTTAATTTCGATAGTTTTTTTTTATTAAGTTCAAAAATTTTGATGTTATTTTTCAGCAGCGAAAGTTTTTTTTTTTCAAATTAATAGTATTTGTTGAAAGAAAAATTTCCTAATATGCTATCGTAAAAAAAATTGTAAAATATATATAGGCTTCTATTTCATTCACCTGTTACACTTAAATTTTTCCAGACGGTAAAAAAATCACTCAGTAAATTTCCACAATCTATGAGAAGTATTAGCGTCTGTGTTTCATTCCTGATGTGTATATCGTAAAACATAAAACATCGGTGGCAAGCTACAGCATATAAAAGTCCACTACTGACAATAGGCCTCGCCTATAGATTACCTCTTAGGGGTGACTAAGCCATAGTTGCCACGCTTGGCAGTTTTGAGTTGTCGTCAGGAAGATGCTGGCGCCTATATCCAAACCAATACAATTATACTCGCTTTATATTCCATTCAAAATATATTACATTAAGATGATTGATTAACGACAGAAATAAATAAGAAGGAAATAATTGTAAAAAAAAAACACTTACTACGTTTTTTTTCGTTTTGTGACGGCATAATTGAATCCACTACCTCATATTATTGCGGTGTCTTAAGATGCGACAGAGAAGAACTGGAACAGAAGATGGGTAGCGGCAACTTCCCACTGATAACTCTATATAATAAAGAAACTGTGTTTGCCTACCCGTACTTGTATACAAGCGTGAATGTTTTTTTAAATTTGACAGGCCGTAGTAACTAAATCAATGAGCTATTATGTTACAGAAATCCAAGGGACCTCTTACCTAGACGAGTTCATTTAATGTGGATAGTGAGACAGGAACAGGAAATAACTTGGTTAGCCGAATTAACAAATAAAGTATTAACTGAGTTGAGATATGCAAATCGACCGGACCGACTTCATATCGAATTTTACGTAACTAGCACAAACGACAATAAACCCAAATTGCACATAGATAAAGATAAAAATGATTTAGCACATGTTATCGTAATTAACGAGAAAGGAGCCCTAACTCACGTTTTGAAAAAAAATGGTGGAACTCTACACGATGAGAAAGCAACGCTTTTGACTCCGATTAGAAAAGTTAATGACTACGTTGAAGTTAAAAGAGATTTGGATAACAAAGGGGAAAATTACGATATAGCAAAGGAGTATCCTCTACTGGGGTGTAGAGTGAAAAGAGGCAGGCCGCATTGGGATCGTGTATTCGGTTATTGGGTGCATCTGTATCCAGAGTGAGTATACAAATTGATTTTATGATTAAAAACGACATCTACAGAATAAGAAATATGCTTTTTTATAGAATAAAGATGACAAACGAACACGTAACACACCTCATGGTAAGTGGAAGCTGTGACTCATAGATATGTACATTTATCCTCGGTTAAGAATCAATATTCAAATCTGTCGTCACTCCTGAGGACTAAGATGGAATACCTCGTTTCCAGTAAAAAGGGTCTCCGATTTTCTACACTCACCATACAAAACACAACAGCCTTTAGCTTCTATATCACGTTGGTATTCTGTAAGAGCGTGGTCCTACTCCGGTTGAGCCGACCTATTCGTGCTACAACTAATAAAACTGCAGCGTGGCTCTACCACGTAAAAATTACCAATACCCGTTCGGTATGGGATGCCGTGGCTGTCTACTTCACCAAGGAGGTGTCTTATTAATTAATATTTTATTGCATTACATTTATACCATATGCGTGGTAGAGCCATGCTGCAGTTATATTAGTAGTATAATTGTAGCACAAATCGGTCGGCTCGACCGGGGAAGGACCACGCTCTCACAGAATACCAGCGTGAAATAGTAGCTTAATGCTGCTGTGTTTCGTATGGTGAGTGTAGAGAACCGGAGGCCCTTTTACTTGAAACGAGGCATCCCATCTTAGTCCTCACAGGTGACAACGCATTTTGATTTTTAATCGAGGATGGATGTAGATGTCTATGGGTCGCGGCAACCACTTACCATCGGGTGGGCCGTGTGCTCGTTTGTCACCCTATCCTATAAAAAAAAGACACACATCCCAAACTAACGGGGTCATCGTTTACCGTTATTGTTATAGCCTATTAAAGTCCACTGCTGAACATAGGCCTCCCCCATAGATTGGATCATAGTGGGGTATTTGTCGTAGTCGCCACGCTTGGCAAGGCTTGGCAAACGCAGTTTTTTTTATGAGAGTAATCTTAGATTTTTTTTGAACTAAGGGTGACACACTAGTACACAGTCCTGATGATAAGTAGATGCTGTGACCCAAAGACATAAACAACAGCTTGTTGGTTACTACGTCAGCTGCCCTTCAAACTTCGAAGTAAAATGTTTTTATTTTCTTTCAGACAAAACCTAAGTTTATATTGCTGTGGACCAAAGAAGTTAGTCAAATTGTTAAGAGATAGATGCAAAAGCATAACGAACGATACCAAGACCAAGTTTACGTTTATTCATGAAGCTTTTTCCTAAACTAATCGATGTAATTTATTTATTTATGACCGTTAAATGAATATAGACGCATTTAAACAAACCGTTTTTTATTTAAATATCTGTGTTATGTTAAAAGCCTGTCAGAGCTATTGTGTTGTACAGAGTGGGCCAATTAAAGTGGAAGCATTGGGCAACCCTATATCTTTGACATGAGTTTTCAGATCGATTAATGACAAACCGTTTTGGAAGCGTCATTTCAGTAGAATTTTAACCATGGAGCAGTACACACCAAAAGAACGCGCTGAAATTGTTCAGCTGTACATTCAAAATAATGGAGGCGTTACTAAACAAAATTGTCGGTTTTATGCCATCGAAAACCCTCAAGTAATCGAAGAGCAGCCTCTTTACGACCAAAAAGTTACTATTTGGTGAGGAATTGGCGCGGATATGGTTGTCTGACCGTATTTTTTTGGAGACGATGATACCGTCAATGGTGAGCGTTATCGGGCTATGATTACGGATTTTCTGATATCAATTATTCATGAAAATGACATGGACGATTACCGGGGGACGGCGTCACATGCCGCTCAGCTCGAGCAACAATCAATTTATTGCGACCATTGTTCCCTGGGCGACTGATATCGATAAATGGCAATTTTTACTGGCTACCGAGATTACCTGATTTGACGCCACCAGACTTTTTTGTGGGGGTATTTGAAATCCAAGGTATACGCTAACAACCCCAGAACTCTAGCTGCCCTCAAAAACAATATTAGTCAAGAAATCGCCGCCATATCGTCCGAAACATTGGTCAACGTGATTAAAAACGCCGAAAAAAGGACACATTTGGTTGCCAAGGCCAGAGGTGGCCATTTGCGCGATATCATTTTTAAAAAGTAATTATAACAAATCTCCTTAGATCAAAATAAAATATTTTACAAATGAACAACAAAAAAATTTTTTTTAATTTTTTTAACAAACAAATGCTCCCACTTTAAATGGCCCATATGGTATTTGAAACCAGTATGTAGAAACGATTTCAAGTTTAAACTACAACTTCATCATCATCATTACAACCCTTCACAAGTCCACTGCTGAACATAGCCCTCCCCCAAGGAATGCCATAGAGCACGTCCCAAGCCACCTGCATCCATTGACTTCCTACATGTCTTACCGGGTCGTCACTCCATCTAGTGGTGGCCGCCCTACACTTTGTCTACTAATTCAAACTTCACAATGTCAAAATTTGTGTAAATAGGTCAGGTAAATACGTAGGTCACTCAATAAGTTTTGAGATGCTCTTAATTAAAAAGTGGAACGCACCGTTGTTTTATGTTTCTCAAAAGCAAATTTATTTAAAAATAGAACTCCATAAGCCTCAATTAAAAAAAAACAAAGTTCTATGAAGTTTCCGGCGACGCTTCCCGCGCTTTTCATTTACAACGATGGATCTTAACCGTGAACATCGATATATATGTACTACGCACTACTATGTTCAACTGAACTGTACTGCAATCTGTACACCTATTGTTGTGACTTCGATATTCATGCTGTGCGGATCGGCGCTAACAATAATTTTATATCAAATAACCACATTTGCAAAATAAACGAAAATTAACAAAAATGTACTCGATTAACAATACAATCTAAATAAACAATTATTTATTATGGCAATTTTCGCGCGTTTATATCAACTGCGCATACGCGATTCTACTGTTTCTCGCGCATGTGCGGAGACAGAGTAGTGCACATTTTTTGTTTGAAATAGCTTCTCTAGTACATAGCACATATAACTCAATGACCGTGAACATTTGCGCGATATGAACTTCTATGATTTTAAATTTGGTTTAACCGAACAATTAAGTTTACAACAGTTACAATCAGTATTAAGGGGCTCATCTCCATCACGTGCAATATTTTTTAGGTGGTTTGCTGAATTCATAAGGGGTAAAATTAAGCTTAAGGGTGACCAAAGAACCGGGGCCCCGCAAACAGCAGTAACGGCGGAAAACTTATGAACTGCTGAAATCTTGGTGCGAGAAGACCCACGAATCACATATACGGACATCAAAAAGATTGTAGGTATTAGTTTGGGGAGCATTCGTACCATCCTACGTCAACATCTTGGAGTGGGGAAGCTTTGTTGTCGATGGATCCCTCGTTTGCTCTCCAAAAGCGAAAAACAGACTCTTGTGGGTTGGTGTCATGAAATGCGTCTACGTTTTGAAAAGGGACATCTAGGCGTGTTTCAGAAATCGTTACTGGTGATGAGACATGGATCTATCAATATGATCCGGAAAATAAAGGCGATTATCGGTATGGGTCTACTCGGAAGGACAGTTACCGACAAAACCACAAAGAACTTGCAACGTCGGCAAAAAATAGTGGCTAGTTTTTTAGCGGAGCGGACATTTGTCGACGTCAATGCTGGAAAATTGAAGATCAGTCAACTCTGAATGGTATACTACAGTTGCATTACTCAAAGCTTTTCAAGCGGTGCGGGAGAGAAGACCAAAGGCCGGGTTTCGGGGAACCATGCTGCATCACGATAACGCCTCTTCACATACCTCCCTTAGAACAAAAGCATTTATTAAGGAATCTGGTGCTGAAACGCTAAGTCACCCACCCAACAGCCCCGACTTAACTCCTTGTGACTTCTTTTTGTTCCCAAGAGTCAAAGAAAAAATAAAAGGCAAGATTTTTTCAAGCGCCGAAGCCGAAGAAGCCGTGGCTGCCTATGAAGAAGCGATTTCCGACCTGTCAGATGAAAATATGTAAAATAAATATTAATAGTATCTAGAACACTCTTTGTATATCTTAAAACTTATTGAGTGTCCCACGTAGTATGGCCTAAACTCAAATTTTAGCATTGTTGTGTTTAGATTTTAAGCTCTAGATTGTCTCTAAACAACGGCTATTTTTCAATTGTCAAATATTTATTGGATAAATTACTTTTAAATTCAGTCAGGTTATCATCTGATAACCTGAATGAATTTAAAAGTCAAACAATTGAAATATTTTATACTTACAACTGTCGTTTTTAATTTGTTTATGTTGCTATTATTTAATGTCTTGCCTCGCTGTTAATTATTAGATTTGTAAATATGTCCATTCCATTAGATCATCATCAATCCATTAGAGCCTATAAAAGTCCAATGTTAAGTTCATCATTATGGCCTCCCACATAGATTACCTCATAGGGGGATTTCGTGTTGGCAACCGCAGTTTGATAATATTTTGAGTTGTTACCGGGAAGATGTTATCTATGTATGACTAAAATCTGACGATTGAAAAGTTAGGGGTAGGGCTTTTGTTATTTTTAGGCCGGCCACATACGTACGGGATTCCGCTTCTAGATTCCATTTCGGAATTCCGAAACGTAACGAACTCGTCGGCCACACGCATACGGAATTCCGTTTTGTTCGCAAAATTTCGAACTGAAAAATACCGTAGGTGTGTGACGGGTCTTTGATTTTATATGGACTTGCTGCGTTAGGAGTCCCGAATCGGAATTCAGAAACGGAATTCCGTATTTATGTGGCGGGCCTTATACTTTTTATGTATTGTTGTACTCGGAATTCCGAAACGAAATCACGAAACGGAATTCCGTACGTATGCGGCCAGCCTTAATGTAGTGACATTTGTGATTTAGTTTTCGCATATTTCCGAAAGTCTGATTAATCTGAAATTTTGCAGACGTGCATCATCACTGCTAATGATCGATCGATTGGTACAATTATTAACTAAATATTGTAACTGTCATATGTAAAAGCTTGCAATTAGCAATTCCTATGACCATTTTGTATCTTATGTCTGTAAGCCTTCCTAAAAAAATGAATTTTTGAATGCTGAAAAAATTCTACGGATTGCTGATGGAGGATGATGCGTGGTGTATTTTAGAAACATAAGGAATACGTGGTAGAGCCACGCTGCAGCTCTGTTATGGTTAAAGCATGAATGGGTCGGCTCGACCGGGGAAGCACTACGCTCTCACAAAATACCATCGTAAAATAGCGGCTGCGTTTCTTCTTATTTGCGCTTGTTCGTGGCGCTAGTCTCGAGCGGGGAACCGGTTTGATGGCTAGTTGCGCGGGAGGGATTCGCCCACGCCGGCGAGCTGCCAATCTGATTCAAGCGGAGTCTAGATCAAGCCGCGACTGGAGCGAGCTGCGCACGCAACGGAACCTCGAGTGATATTAAAATCGTTAAGCGCTTGACGGTCGCTATTGTGTTAGCTTATTTTCGTTAATATACGTGACTACGAGGCCTTCCTTTGAGATTGAGTGATTAATTTAACTTCGCTTGCCGTTAATTGTGTCGAGGAGTTGCTTATGCGGCATTTACCTCAACGCGTGGTTGGTGTAGTACTTGATATCGTACTAAGAAATTTTGCTTGTCGGAGGAACGCTGAACTTTGTGATCCGGAAGAAGATCGCGTTACCCTTAGAATATAGTTTTGTGCTAAGTGACGTAAGCGGAGAGCGCAGCGGAAGCGGTGCCCGGGAGTGAGTGCATCCCTTGAGGTAGACCAGTGACCGTGGGTGCCACCGCTTACATCGGTGACGTCAGCTCACATATTACACACCCTCTTACATATACACACACTACCTTTACATAACTCTGACGCCGCCTTGTGGTCGACCCTACTCCGGAACGAGGTAAGTTCTGTTTGCTTGCTAGTTATAGGTATAATAATTCTCCATAGGACATTTCGGGCCCTTCCCTTAGTTGCTCGTCGAGCTGATTATTCATGGGCCATAACCTAGTCGACCCTTGTCGGGGCAACTCAGGGCCGTAGCACTTATGGTGAGTATTGCGGAAACAAGGCATTCCATATTAGTCTTCAGGGGTGACAACGCATCTACATTTTGATTCTTAATGGAGGATAAATGTAGATGTCTATGGGCCACAGTATCCACTTACCATCATCAGATATGCTCGTTTGTCACCCTTATTCTATAAAAAATGTGTCTCTTGGGGGAGTCTGAGGAAGATTTGAGTCCAGCAGTAGATTAATAAGGCTGATGAAAGAAAGGAATAAAGCTAATTAAAACACATTGTAATACAAAGTTATTTGTTATTGTTTCAGAATAGGAAACTTAAATGACAGTAAAATAAAATTTTAAATTATTTCTCCCACAAATGTGTTTAAGTTTCTCGTGCAAATTAAAATTGTGTGTCGGTTCTATTGTTATAAGTATATATTATTTGTACATAATATAGGCCAAGAAAAGCTGGCAGGTAACAGTCTGTTACATATGAAACTAAACAATTATAAAATTTATCTAAAACGAGCTTTTTTAGGTGGTACTAAATCCAGCAGCCAGGTCTATAATCAAATCAGCTTTATGGTAATATTTTATTGCATTGCCATCGAATTTACGTAAGTATGCTAAATTACAGCTCAATCGGATGTCAGTAAGTGCTATAAATCATCATCATCATTACAACGTGTAATTCTCAAAGCAGATGCTGGACTCCCTTTCCATTTTCCTACAGACGAGCTGTATAAAAAATGGGATGTACTAACGGTTAGACAAACTTTTATCCTGCATATCGTACTTAAACAACATTCTCATCCACATTGTTTTGATGAAGAATAATGAAGTTAACTTGTATTTAACCTCAATAGGTCATAATTTGGCCACAAAATACTAAATAAGCTTAATACTATGGAAATGCAATTGGCTTCTAAAGCTAAACTTAATAAATCCGTACTTGAAACGATGGCATTCTTTTTGACAGATCCTAGAGAAATTTGTAACATTATAGCGAACATAAAAGCTAAATGTGCTCCGGGCTTAGATAATTTATCAACGGAGTTTTTAAAGCTGAACAGAGAATTTCTGGCTGAACCATTATGTTATTTGTGTAATTTAAGATTTGAGTCAGGGGTATTTCTTAGCGTATTTAAAAAAGCAGTTGTCACACCTAATTTTAAAGCAGGCGACTGAAAGTTGCCTTCCAATTACAGACCCATTTCTCTGCTATCTGTAATGTCAAAAGTTTTAGAAAAAATTGCTAATAAACGTTTAAAACAATATTTAGAAATTAAAAACCTTTTATCAGGGAATCAATATGGGTTTAGAGCCGTTAAATCGACAGATGATGCTGTCTTAAAGTTAACTTCCTTAATAACCTCTCATCTTGACCGGGGTAATAAGTGCTTAGGAGTATTTGTGGACTTACAAAAAGCCTTTGACACTGTCTATTCTCATACTATTTACTCGTATGGAAAATATTGGTATTTGACTGGCAGAGGACAAAGAGTGTGGGTAGATCGACACTTTAGTGATGAAATGCTATGTAGCTACGGTGTTCCGCAAGGAAGTACTCTTTTTCTTTTATATATTGATGGTCTTTGCAGGTTGAGTATGAGTGGTTGCAATCTTATGACGTTCGCAGACGATACTTTAATTCTTTTTCACATTGACAGCTGGACGGAATTACGCAATCTAGTTGAAAAGGAATTAAACATGGTAACAGCATGGCTAGAGGACAACCTTTTGTCTTTGAATACCTCTAAAAACTAATATTTATGTTTTAGTAGAACCAAAGCTTCTCTCCCAGAAAATCATCTTAAATTGCGCACATATACTTACCCCTGTAATAGGCAACAACCTGGTAGTAGCGCTACTTATGATTGCGAATATTTGAGTCAAGCAAACGCTGTGAAATATTTGGGTGTAACTCTTGACAATCACCTGAGATGGGATGGGATTTACATCGTAATATAGTGGCAGGTCGTACAAGGAAACTTATATATCCTATGAAATGCCTTCATTCTGTTGCTGACCACAAACTCCTTATGAACGTGTATAAGGCTTTGGGGGAATGTATCATCAATTATTGTGTGGTTTCATGGGGTGGTGCAGCTAAATTCCAAATGATAATTGTTGAAAGAGCCCAAAGGAAATTGCTAAAAGTTATGTTTAAGCTTCCTTTTCGCTATTCAACTGAAGCACTTTACCAAAACGCCCAGGTACTTAACATTAGAAAGCTATTTATTAAACAAATTATAAGGAGATATCATCGATCAATTCCACTGCCACAACCTAATGTTCTTCAACACCGATACCGAGTCCCATTACCTTTTGTTGGAAGTGCCCTTGCTCGTAGACAATATGATTTTATAGCACCTCACAATTATAAAGTTATTAATGAAAAATTAAAAATTAAATCAATATTCTTTAAAATCAGTAATAACTAAGTACTTGCTATCAATAAATTACGAAGAAGCTGAAAATTTACTCTCTCTAAATATATAATATACATACACACACACACACACACACACACACCCACACACACACCCACACACACGAGTGGTTCACGCCAGTAGTCGAATGGCGGATTCGAACCTACGACCTTTTTGAGTTCGCGGTCCGCGCCCTGCCATTAGGCTACTGTCGCTTAAAACTAGTTCAGAAGCTAGGGTTCCATTAAATTAAGTTAAAAGATTTGAGACAAATAAATAATTTATTATTATTATTTATTATAACCCAGATTTTCTTACTCTCTCTCGAACTTTCAACTCGGCTCTTTCACGTAAGTTTTTCTGTTTCATGGGACC